>MU725710.1:169372-216820 GCA_026770625.1 Nicotiana glauca
ATATTGTTCTTTATTTTTTGAAGCGACTATACTCGATAATTTTTTCCTATTTAATAGCTCCAATTTTTTATAATTTACTTAACTTCGCAATCACAACGGTGATAATGAGATTATCAAGATTCTAACTTGTGAAATTGCAAATTATCAATTCAGGACTCTTTTATATACTTCAAGGGTATAAGTCTCCCCCCTCCCCCTCGCAAAATCAGAAACTTTCTTTACAACTATTAATATTCTCAATCTTGATATAGTCTTATCCACATGTAATAAGTATAACAAGTCGAATTCTTTTAATTTTTTTAAGTGTTACTTCTTCTAGCGGTGACAAATAGGCGGATCGAAGAACAATTAATGCAGAAACGACTTTGTTTACCCTTAAAATCAGATAACAATTAAACTTATAAGTGGCTTTAAGAATATTTTGATTTCACCCTGCACCAATTGATAATACGATGATTAATAGCAAAAATAAACAACAAAGTAAAGCAAACCAGTATTGAATTGCAACTCAGCCCTCGAGGAAGGTCGCCCTCGAACTGAGCGAGTAAGAGTAGAGTTATGACACCAACTGATGAACAAGAGAATATAAGAGAAAAGAGTATAGTATTGCTTTGATATGCGTGAATGTAAGGTCCTTACAAAATGATCGGAACCCTCTTTATATAGTAGAGGAATCCTACTATGGTACAATTCTAATATAGAAGTAAATCTCATAATTACCTAAACAACCGCCCTTTATTTGATCATTTCCGAGATTTTTGCCATGATCTTCGACCAATCACGAATATCTCGCCTTTCTGTTTTATACTGTCTTCGGTCTTGTTCGATGTTTGTCCCGTTCAACGTCGATCATTATCGGTTTCGATCTTCCTAGGTACCTCGAATCCGAACTCAATACCTTATCCTCGTGTCTCGGTCAGATATGCTTCGGGGCTGATCCTCGATCCATACCCCTGGTCTCAGTTAATCAGTAAAATCGGGTGGGAGATAGCCCCCTCATTTTTTGGAATGTAATGACAAGAAATGAATTGATCCTTCGAATTGATCCTTGGTTTATCATGACATAAACATCATGACGTAAGTGGCCAGTTGATCGAAACGTCCCTTCAGGTCAGTTCTCTAGGCATTTAAGGTGCGTCAGTTGCTGGTCGGCCACTAGCAACTTTGAACCCTTACCGTGAAACCCATAAATCATCTTTTCCACTTTTTCAAACTTAACTTTTAATCTCTTCTCCAAAGATCTTTGCATTTTTCAAGTTCTTCTTCTGCAAATCTTCAAGTTTCATCGCTAGCCTCTTCTTAAAATGCCAGATATCCTAATCCTGGTTCTTTCTCGTTCTTAAAAATGGCTAAGACCTCCAAAACTGTTCCTCACAAAGAAATCACCTCTTCATCAAAGTCTACTGGCGCCACCACCGCGGCGAAACATTCTCTTGCGGACTTTGTTCCGACGAAGTGCGCCACTGCTGCTGATTTCAAGGTGGAGAACACACCCTTGACACCGGGCCGATGTGAACCCATATAGAGGTACATATGGACGATTACCGAACACCTCCTCGAGAAGGTGAAAGAGGAGTGCAACTAGGTCGGCAAGGACGTCATAGTGCCTAGCCTGAAGAATCCATCACTACTTACAAGGAGGGGTATCTGAGTGTCTACACTTACCTCTTCACAATAAGTTCCTTGGACCCCATCATCGTTTTCTTTTGCAAGAGGCACGATGTCACTCTGGGAAAAATCCACCCATTGTTTTAGAGGATCGTGATCCTCCTTCGATTCTTTGTAAGCAAGATCAAGGGGCATTTTTTTACCCTCGATCACCTCATGCGCCTCTACGACCCCCAACTTTATTGAGGGGGCATGATCAAACTTTATTGCTGAGCCACCAAACCCCCATTTTCAAGCATAGATGAGACTTGAGACCGAGGTTGGATAAGCATGTTTGTCCAAATAAAGACTTTGGATCTAATCCCCACCAAAGACATGCCGTTCCCAACATTGTGGAACATGAAATGTAAGTTTTGCTTGGCCTTCGAGTATCTGTTATTGTCGTTCTGCTTTCTTGTTTTTCCCTCATCTAAGTTTTTATGTTGTAGCAAAAGCCATTATGCTGGAAGTGATCCCCGACCTGAGGCAATGGGTTGAGGGATTGGTTTCACAGAAAACTTATTCCGAGCATACTTGGATGGAGTTGTCAAGGTCCGATGGGAGGCTAAAAACCATGGTAATCTTTTTTTCTTAGCAAGGTTTCCATTTGGAATTTGTTATTATACTTACTCATCTTTTCCATTTTGTAGGCCTTGGTAAGGACATGCTAATGAGGCCCTCATCTCCTGAAGAAGAGGCACTCCTTTCTCCGTCTGCCCCGAAGCAGGGCAAAGAGAAGAAAGTAAAAGAGGCTCCGAGTTCCCCATTAAGGAGGCAGTCGAGGCTAGAATAGAAATCGAGCTTGAGGTTCCCAAGAACGAAGATGATGCCTCTACAGACCCACTTGGGGAAATAGTGATAGGGACTCCTCCTCATTCCGTCCAGTTGCGGATTCGATGATACATAACGCTCAGGGTGTAGAGACTTGTCACAGAGAGGGGGTCTACAAGGAGGAAGATTTTTTCTATGGCTTTTCCGCCAAAATGAAAGATGTCACCGGTTAGGGTGATTTGGTTGTGCCAAGGAAGAGCTCGAATGACGCTTCCTCAAGCTATATACTGACCAACCAATTCCTGACTCCCAGCGTTAACCCTGATCGAAAGCGGCCTCTTGTCATCTCGATCCCAGAAGATGCACAAGTCTTTTATGTCCCCGTAGGGGTGGAAAGTTATCTTTGATGCTTTGTCACTGAGGAGGACCAAGCCAAAATAGACGCATTGGATGTTGCCTGCTTGTTCAATAAGGCCCAACATGCTCTGAATCGTGTAAGTTCAAGGACCATTGTCTTTTCATGACTTTTGACTTGTAGATATCTTTAATATTTCTTCCTTTCTTGCAGGCTTAGGTGTTGCACCATGAGGCCTTTCTTCGACTCCGAGAGGAATGCAAGGTTGAGGTCTAAGGTCACACTGAGAAGTGCAACACTTACAATATCCTCAGCGAGAAGCTTCAGGTAGACCTGGTGGAGGCTCGAAATGCGTATGAAGAGATGGCTGAGCAGGTATTCTGAATTCTTCATGATAGTGAGGAAGAATCAGAGATAACGACTAACAATCCCATTATGCAGGCTCGACAGACTATAGAGGCTTGAACAGATCAAGGGATTTCAAGTGAAATTAGATAAAGTGCAAGCTGAAGCTGAACGACTCAACATCCTGGCTGTACAAAAGGATACCATTCAAGTAGAGCTGGATTCCACCAAGTCATAACTTCGATGTGCAGGGGACAATGCCTTGGTCCAGGCGAAGAAGGTTGAGGAGCTCGAATCCAATTTAGCCAATATGGCCAAGGAGCTCGAGGTTACCAGATCCAAAGTGGTCGCTGCCAATATTAAGGCCCAGGATACTGTGGGTCAATTCAAAGTCAATGTCGAAGCCACCCTCGAGCAGGCCAAGGATATGATTGATCATTTGAAGTGGAAATATCGAAGGGAGATTCTCAAGGGATCCTTGCTCGAAGTGTCGAACTCGAGATCACCAAGGCTGAGGAAGCAAAGGCTCGGAAGTTAGCATTTCTCGATGAGGATTTCGAAGATATGAGTGGATCTAGTGGAGAAGACTCTGAGGGCAAAGAAGCTGTTCCCGAAGAAGACTAGGCCTTTAGGATTAGTAGTGTTTCTTTTAAGGTTGTTTTGGCCTTTGTAAAGAGTTTCTGATCGGGCCATATGTACCTTGTAAGAAAAGCTTTAATATAAAAATTCTCCTTCCTTTTCTGAATCTGTCGTCTTTTCCCTTGTTTTCTGTTTACTTAATTTTTGTTTTATTGATGCCTTATAAGATTGCATTCATGGGTTCAGGGTTTAGGCAATTTTGGATCAAAACTGAATTATCGTCGAGTGAGTGCTTCCTCAAACTCGAAGTAGGGTAACCCTTAGGTTCTACTTGAGTGAGGATGATCCCTCGAACTCAAAACAAAAGATGGCCCTTAGGTTATTGTATTAGGCCGATGTGGCCTTAGTAAAAAGATTGGCTTTTCCACTTTTTGGCTAAGACAGTTCATTGTTAATTATACAGAACATGTTATGTCTTAGCACAAAACAAGGAATTGTTCGAGTGTTCGAACAATTTTGTATTCATTAGGGTTCACGAGGCTTGATATTATCGAAGCCCTTTATAATTTTGCCAAGGGTAGCCTTTTTAACCGGTATATAAAAATATTTGAAGGCCCGTTTTACTACGGAATTCGGACGTCTCCGAACCGTGTCAATTTGGCTGTAGCCTTTAGTTTAGGATGTGCCTCTTAGGCTCGTTTTCCCGTTATACTTCAAACTTGTTCGAAGTGTCAGCCCCCGAGTAGGGTGACCATGGCCTATAAAAATAGAGGGTTGCCTTTTTAAGGTCTTATAATCTTGAGATTTTAATAATTTGATCTCGTTTGTTTTTTGGAAGGCAGTCCCCGAGTTGGGGGTTAATTGTTCGAGCTTCGGTTGCGATCGACCCTTTAGCGTGTTTACACAATAGACCGAGTATGAAATTGTAAAGTAGAATATTTTTCTAAGGCATGAGATATTGGCAAGGAAAAAAACTTCTTCCAATAGATGATTATACATGCGTACATGTTTGATGCCAGGGCTCGAGTAACCTATATGTGCACGGTTCATTTGGCCGTTTGGCCCTTACAAAATTTACCTATTGAGACCCCGCTGCTACAAAGTAATTTCCTTTAAACAAAATTGACATTCAAGGGTAATGCCACCCAGTATTCGAGGTTGATTGTAAAGAAGCCTCAATTACTGTTGAATCATTCTAAGTTAGTAGGATCAATGGTTGCCTTATTAAAAACCTCATCGGAAAACCCAGTTGGGACAAAATCGGTCTAAGAGAAATCGAGTGCAACCTAAAGACTTCGTGCTGAAGGATCCATCGCCATTTCTGACTGAACACCTGCAATTGGTTAGCTAAAAAATTTAAATGAAAATAGAGGAGGTCGTACCTTAGCAATAGTATCGCTTTAGGAGTGATGCATTCCAATTATTTAGTAGTTGCTCGCCGTTCATCGCGTCGAGTTTGTAGGATACTTTAACGATAATATTGAGGACTTGATATGGTCCCTCCCAATTTGGACCCAGTTTTCCTTCATTCAGGTTTCGAGTATTTAGGGTGGATTTTCTCATTACTAAGTCCCCAACTTTAAAGTGTTGAAGTATGGATCTTCGGTTGTAGTACCTTTTGATCCGCTATTTTTGTGCGTCCAATCGAACAAGGGCGGCCTCGCGCCTTTCATCCAACAATTCTAGGCTCGTATTCATGGCCTTGTTATTCGATTCTTCTGTTGCATATCAAAACCCGAGGCTAGGTTCCCCTACCTAGATCGGGATAAGGGCTTCGACACCATAGACCAAAGAGAGCGGCGTTGACCCCATATAGGATTTTGACATCGTGCGGTACGCCCAAAGAACCTCGTGTAATATCTCTCTCCATTTTCCCTTAGCATCGGTCAATCTTTCTTAAGATTTTGAATGATAGTTTTGTTGGTTGATTCGACTTGTCTGTTCCCGCTAGGATGGTATGGCATCGATAAAATTCTTTTAATCTTGTGATCCTCGAGAAATTTAGTCACTTCGCTGGCGATGAATTGCTTTCCGTTATCGCATACAACCTCGGCGGGCATCCCGAATCGATATATAATGTGGTTCCAGATGAAGTATATGACTTCTTTTTCTCTAAATTTCTCGAAGGCCTGCGCTTCAACCTACTTAGAAAAAATCAGTCATAAATAAAATAAAAAGAACTTTACTTGTGGATGATGGTAGAGGGCCGACGATATCTATTCCCCATTTCATGAATGGCCATGGGGATAAGATCGAGTGGAGCTGCTCCACGGGTTAGTGAATCATCGACGCATATCTTTGAAATTTATCACACTTTCGAACGAACTCATTGGTATCCTTTTCCATATCAGCCGAATAGTACCCTGCTATGATAACTTTGTGAACCAGTGATTTGGCACCAGAGTGGTTGCCACAAGTGCCTTAATGAATTTCCCGTAGGACGTAGTCGGTGTCTCCTGGCCCCAAATATATTGCCAATGGCCCATCGAATGTCCTTCTGAATAGTGTTCCATCTTCGGCCAAAGTGAACCGTGCTGCCTTCGTACGTAGAGCCCTTGATTCCTTCGGATCTGATGGGATCTTCCCGTTCTTTAAGTATTCAATGTACTTGTTTCTCCAATCCCAAGTCAAACTCGTAGAATTTATTTCGGTGTGGCCTTGTTTGATTATTGATCTCGAGAGTTGTATGACAGTCTCCGAGTTAAGCTCCTCATTTTTGACCGATGACCCAAGTTTGCAAGGGCATCAGCCTCGGTGTTTTGTTCTCGAGGTATGTGTTGTAGGGTCCATTCCTTAATCGATAAAGTTACCTGTAGCTTGTCCAAGTATCTTTGCATTTGTTCTTCTCGGTCTTCAAAATTTCTATTGACCTGATTTACCATAAGTAGGGAATCACATTTGGCCTCGATGACCTCTGCTCCCAAACTTTTAGCCAGCCCGAGACCTGCAATCATGGCCTCATGCTCAACCTCATTGTTAGTTAACTTCGAGGTTTTGATAGATTGTCTAATTATGTTACCCGTGGGTGACTTCAAAATGATACCCAACTCGGGACCTTTTACGTTCGAAGCACCGTCTGTGAAGAGGGTACACACCCACAATGACGTACCTATTTTTAATAATAGTTCCCGTGAGCACCTAATTTTTTCCCACATAGAAAATTACTCCTAAAAAGTCAAAAAATAATTCCAATCTCTTTTATAGAATTTTAGGATTTTTTCTTGCATTTATTTGCATTATTTAGGTATATTTAGAGTTGTTTTAAAACGATAGAAAATCATAAAAAATATTTAATTCTTCATCTCATAGAATTTTAGATCTTAATTACATTTAGGATTGAGCTACATTAATTAAGTGCATTATTAAATGAAAATCACAAAACATACCTTAGTCATTTTATATTTTTATCTTTAGGCTTTCAAATTAATATTTTTCTTCTATTAGTTTAAATTATTAAGGAAATTAATTAGTATTGATAGATAAAGTAGTAAGTTGGCTAATTCTACAAAATAGGATTAATTTTGGGATATTGGGTGAAAGGGCTACAATTTAAAATTGAATAGTTGGAGGAAAGAAAGGAAAATGTTTTGTCCTAATTGGGTGGAACATGGTTACTAGTACAAAAGTCTTTGGTAGCCTAGATATTAAGAAAGCTAAGTCAAAAAACTTAGCCCTACTAACCAGTCTTGCATGGAGAATTCTTTATAATCCATCATCTATTTGGGCTAAAGTTCTTATTAGTATATATGGGAAAACTAGAAGAATAAATGGTTGTTCAAACACTTGGAACAGTCTCCTTAAAGGACGGACTGTTTGTAATAAGGGCATTAAGTGGTCAATAAACCAACATTCAAATATGAATGTCAAGGACACAAACTGGATACCAAATATTACCAACCTTCGAAGTAATATTATAGGTCCCTTAACTCTTAATGAAAATAGTTTTAAAATTAAGGATATTTGTGATAAAGAGTCTTGGGATCTAGGGAAAATCTCCTTTGAACTCCCTGAAAGTATTATTACTAACATCAATGCTTTAAACCCCAATAGGCACATTACACCTCACTATAATCTCATATGGAGTATAAACCCTAGTGGTGTGTTCTCCACAAATTCATGCTACAAGCTAATTGATGTCCAAGCCTCAATTTCAATTGGATCTGCGGATCTCAAATGCCCTAACAAGATTAAAATCTTTATATGGAAATGCTACCACAAACGTCTTCCTACTAGAGCTTACCTAGGCAAAATTGGTATTAATATAGACCGTAACTGCTCGATATGTAAAAGCACCAATGAGTCTATAATCCGTATCTTCTAGGAATGTACCATCGCTCAATCATTGTGAAAATCAATGGGAGTGACTATTAACCCCCAAATGCATACAACTCACTGGGTTGACCTTCTTAGGAATGTAAATCCTATTAAGATTAATAAATTCATAACATGGGATGACATATTCCTATTCGCCCTATGGGAAATTTGGAACAACAGAAATCACAACAACCAAAACAATACCACCAACCAGATCAATATGAAAAACATTGTTGACCAAGCTATTGAATATAACCTACTAACGTTTAGGGCTACAACTAATAACATAAAATTAAACATTAATGTTAAGTGGTAGGCTCCTCCAAGGGGTTGGTATAAGATGAAGTTTGATGGTGCCTTTATGAGCATATGTCTTCAAGGGGGAATCAACGGAGCCATACGTAACAAAAAAAGCCAATGGAGAATGGACTATTTCAAAAAATACATGCAACATCACCAATCCAAGCGGAACTACAAGCATTACGGCATGCACTTCAACTAATTATCAGAGAAAAAATCTTCCTAGTTGAAGTAGAAACAGATACCAAGGAGGTCATACGTTTCTTCACGATGATTATCCAACTTACAATGATTTAATCTATGAATGTAGGTGGTCAATAGAGAAGGAAACGCTACAAGGGGAGATCACAATGAAGCATAACTTCCATGAGGGGAACATGGTAGCACATCTTTTGGCAAAAGCAACTCTTATGCAAACTAGCTATAATAAGTTATGTTCCTTTGTTTTACCACCTAAATTTGTAATAGATGCCTATCACAAAGATCAAGATAGTTTTGTCTATGTAAGAAAATGTTCAACTGAAATGTGTTGTAATATGGTTGCCTTTGGTAATGACAATGCCTTAGAAAGCATAACTTTAGCCCATCGAGGCATATGTAATAATGATAGTGCAACGGCTCACGTACCCTACTTATTATTATTAATATAAGTACCTTTTATGTTTAAAAAAAGGAAAATATTTTGTCTTTGAGCTTCAAATTTGGACTGTGCCAAATAAAATTGGCCTAATTGCTTTAAACATCCACCCCAACCTAATATCATGCCCGATCCCCCGGCCTAGTACCCCCTTTCATCAAAACTCACTTTCCCAAACCCTAAAAAATCATATCGGTTCCCCCCTAATACCTAACCTGAGCTGTCCCTTAACTCTCTCTCTTTCTCTCTCTGAACAACAGAAATGGCGGAGACCCCCCATGGAAAAACCATAGCCGTTCTCCATTTCAAAACCCCGCCGCCGCCGTCCTGTTCTTCTTCTTCTCCACACGGACCCCCTTGACTCAGCCGCCGTGAAGAAGAAGGACAGGAACATCAGGGAACCCTCCCCTCTTTTTTACTTTAGCCACCGCCCTCCTTCTTTTTCTACTCTCTCTAAAAAAGAATGGCAGGCATCAACCCCAATTTCTTAGGCAGAACTCACTTGATTCTGGAAAAACCTTCAGCCGCCAGTCCTTTAAACCCATCTCTCTCGTTTCATTATTGACTCATCGGCGAGTGGCCGGAAATCTGGCAACTACCAACAACTAAACTCCCGTTAAAGCATCACCTCCTCCACGCCCTCCAATATTATGAGATACCCTTTGACATATATTGACTCAAGTTGTCCATTTGCATTTCCTTGACTTCTTCACCATATGAAGCAGCTTTCACCAAAAGTGATTGTATCATGGGAACGTGGATGTGAATACACACACTCCTCTAATATCCAAATGGGAGCTAGTAGCAAGACCACTATAAACACACACACACAACGCATAGAAACAAGGAAAGGAAAACAAATCTGAAAAAAATAGAGAAAAAAACATAGTGGGGATTAGAGCCTAAAACAGAGGAAGGTTACTGGGTTCTATAGTGAGGGAAATGGCTGGTTTTACAATGCAAGTTTGGTCAATGAGGTTTTCCGTTGAGGTATCGAGTCGCCGGTTCTGTTCGAGTTTTTCCAGTGTGGTTGTGGCTATTGTTTAAGTTTGATTGCCGATTCATTTTCAAGATTTGTACGCGGTTGGAATTTCTTTCAAGTTAATATATATAGTTTCAATCCTTAAGGTTCGTCTCCATTTTGTTTCTACTGTTTTTTTGAATAACTTGAAATCTATGTATTTGTTATTATGTTGCCTTATTAATTTTGTTTGGTTATATTTTGAAACTGATTTCTATCGATTTTTGGAGCCTTTTAGTTCTAGTGTTACCTTGTATTTATGAAATTTTTGATAATTTTGATAAAGGAAGAAAAATGAGAAAAGTTTCTTCGTTCATTATTGTTGCGTTAGTTATATTTCCATGTGTAATTTTGCTTGTTTCTTGCTTGATTGAAAAGCATGATATCCTTTTTAGTTTCCTTTTCATTACTGTTGTCTTCATTCATTTTAGTTTCCCCCGCCCCTTATAGTTAGTCTTTTATGTAGTTAGATATGATTTAAATCATTAAAAGATGCCATTGAATCGTATAAGTGAGTTGTTACAGTCATACGCATAATAAGCAGTGACCGTTTGACTTAATTGCTATATTAGCCTACTAACGAAGATCTCAATAATTTGATCTATACTTTAGACGTGATTAATTAATAATTTTTCATAGTTATGGGTATGGTTCCCTTGGCATAACTGTGACATCTCATCCCAATTCGAGTGTGCATTTCACCTGACTCGACCTTAACTTCAAATAATAATAAAAATCAACATATTGTAGATCGCGGGTGTGTTTCACGTGACGTGATTCACAATATGTACAAAAACAAACGAATGCGCGACATCACGACTTGTTCAAATAAATTTCATAAATCCGACAGGCAATTAAAATTCTGTTAAAAGCAGTTAAAAGTAAATTCTATTAAAAGCGGTTAAAAGTAAAAATAATGCACAATAGGTTTCAAATATGTTAAATCAAATAATTAGGATAATTATTAATAGTTGAGCGACCGTGCTAAAACGACAGAACTCGGGAGTTCCTCACACCTTCTCCTGGGTTAACAGAATTCCTTACCTGGTCTTCTGATTTTTGCGGACTTTAAAACAGAGTCAAATTTCCTCGATTTGGGATTTAAAATAAACCGATGACTTGGGACACCATAAATTATCCCAAGTGGCGACTCTGAAATTAAATAAATAATCTCATTTCGAATAATGTCACTTTAATTGGAAAAAATCCATATCCCCTCGGAAAAAAGGAGGTGTGACAGTTCTGGCGACTCTGTTGGGGACAAGAACCTAGAATCTCTGGTTCAGGGTTCAGGATTCGAGCTGAGAATAACTGTTATAGTTGGTTTTTGTTTATTATCTGATTTTTACGTGTTTGAGCCTAATGTGCTAAATGCCGCTTTTTACTGCTATGATATTGTTTAACTATATATAAACTGTTACAAAATCATTCTTCTCTATGAGTCTTCTAAATCTTCTGGGAAGTGCACGCTGGCGTGACTTCTTTTCTGTTAGTATCATAACCTAATTTAGAACGAGGTTCAGACAAGTTACAAAACCGGTAAAGCTTCTGTATTCCCGATACGCTGCCCCCTTGGCTTGAGTTGTTCGCTCGGGTAAGCTAGGTCTAGAATAATACACCAGGATATAAATTTAGAATAACATAGCCTCATGCCGGATCCCTGGTAGGTAAGTTTGCTTGCATCACGTGCATTTGACTTAGGGGACGCAACACAGGGGTTGGGTCCGTCTAGAATAGTTGTACCCAAATTAAAAAGACCATCATGATGCATCTTACGTGCTACTTGTGCATTTGTCTGTTTCGACTTGCATGTTGACTGGCTTCTAGAATAGGCAAAAAAAATCAAAAAAAAAAAATCCAAAAAAAAAAATTCCAAAAAACCCAAGAGTGAGAGATAGGTATTTGAAAAATTCCGAAACTCTACCGAAAGTTTGAAAAACAAAAAGGGAAAGAAAATAAGCCAATATTTTCAAAAGTCATGTTTCCCCTGCTCCGTCAAATTGGCCGAACTATGCGGGTCTAATTCTCACCGGATGTGAGATATGCAGGCAAACCTCATCGGTTCCGGACCACAATTTTAAAAAAAATCTATTTTTTTTCATTTACTTCCTTCTTTAGAAAGTCTTTCTTTTAGACCCTAATTTTTAAAAATACAAAAAATATTTTCTTTTAATTTCTTCTCAAAATCCAAAAATATTTTCTTTTAATTTCTTCTCAAAATCCAAAAATATTTTCATTCTTCTTTCAAAAAATGAAAAAAAAATTCAAGATTGAAAAATATTTTCTTTTTTCTTTAGACGTATTTCTTTCATAAATTCAAAATAAAAGCCCAAAAATCCAAAAATATTTTCTTTCTTGTTCAGAAGTTTTTCTTTCGAAATTCAAAAAAAAAAAACAAATAAATAAATAAATTCGAAATTCAAAAAAAAAAAATCCAAAAATATTTTCTTTCTTCTTTATAAGTCTTTCTTTCAAAAAAAAAAAAATCCAAAAATCCAAAAAAAAGAGTTAGTTTATTTACTATATTCTTGATCTTTCCGAACTATGCAAGATCTAATTCATGTTCTCACTTGATACGTAGGCAACCACATCCGGTTCGATCAAATGTTTAAAAAAAAAAGAAAAAAGAGAGAAAAGAAAGAATAAAAAGATAAAAAATGAGAAAAAAAGAAGAAGAAAGAGAGTATTTATTCTAACAATGTTGCTGTTTTGGAATAAAACTTAGTCAAAGGTGGTCGGTTTGTTGATTTGCAATGACAAGGGATAAAATCAATCCAAGATCTCTAGAAAAAGGCATTATTGAGCACCATTGTTGTTGATCCAAGTTCACGAAAAGGCAAGTAGGCTATTTGGCGTTGAAAATCGAAAATGGAGGCAAATGTGGAGTTCACTTACTAGATTTGAGCGATACGACATGGCCTGCTCGGGATGATTTGATGATGGGGAGATATGAGAATTCTTCTAAGTCCTTTAGTATATTAGTTGCTTTGAAATTTCCCATGTCATCAGTCCTGAAATCCGATAGCCAATATTGGGAGCGGTTTGATCAAAAGTCAAAATCTGAGTGCTGAATCCATAGGAATAAAAATGGTTGAATGCCGTAGTAATACTGATATGCAAGTCCATGGCTAAAATATTGCTTGGCAACTGAAAAATCACTCTCCTTTTAGCCATGGCAGATTATTTTGTCATATTTTCTTCTTCTTTTTGTGTTATTGGACCCTGCTATCCTTTATTCAATAAAATAGTCAGTCATTTTGTGTCAATTTTGTGCATAGTTCTTCACGCTAGTTCAAGTGACTTGACACATATGCAGAATTTTTGGCCAGATGTTAGAAAAACTGATTTATTCTTGAACAAGATAACTATGAACCAGACACTTTCGAGGATGATAGACTCAAAACACTTTGGAATTAAGCTCGGTTTTAAATTCATGTGGAACCAGAATAATCATACCCATGGAGGTTAATGATCTTTACCTTCAAATCATTATGGAGATCGGGTTTGAGGAAGAATCATTTAAAGTTAGGTGGAAAGTTTGAAAGTGTCTTTCGACTACGACACACCAAGAATACATGCATGCTAATCAATGTTGTGATCGCGAAAGGATACTATGTTTGGCGTTCTCGAGGCTGAGAAGCCTTTTTATGCTATCCAAATACTTTATACCCTTTGTTACCTTTTTTGAGCTTGTGTTATTTTCTTTGACCACCCTATTTTGGAATCAATTTTCGAGTTAAAAGTCAAAAGAAAAATTAAAATTAAAATAGAAAATAAAAAATGATGAAAATAAAAGCTCATACCCCCAAGAGTACAAACTGGGGGAACTCTTAGAAAGTTCAAATAATAAAAAAGAAGAAGAAGAAAGAATAGTCAAAGGACCATGCCCCCAGAGAATAGAAGCTGTGACAATTTGTTTTGAAAAAAAAATAGAAAAAGAGAAGAAAAAAGAGAAAAAAAGAAAAACAAAAAGAAAGATGAAAAAAATATAATAGTTAGGTCAGATGTTTGAACTACGTTTGACCTGATTCCGTTAAAAAATGATACGTAGGCAGCCTTACACGGTTCGGTCCAACCAAATAAGAATTCAAAAAAAAAAAAGAAGAGAAAGAATAAAATAAAATCCAGTATCTAAAATTGGGGCATTTTTTTTTTAGTTTCTTGAAAAAGTCGATTCTAAGAGTTGCAAGTGAACAACCCATCATATTGAGTCTACTTTGAGACTTTATTCCGTCCTTTCTTTCTAACCATATTCAAAAGCCTTCTAAATGAGACCTCATGATCCGTTTTGAGAATTCCAAGGAAAATCCGCAATGAACAATGGTTGTTATATGAGGACATGGTCATGGTTCTCACTCAAGGAATCAAGAAAAGAGAAAAAGAAAAAAAATGAGGAGCCTTGCTAGTGAAAACCCTCATGGGCACTATAAGGCGACATCAAGGAGAGATAAATAATTGAGAGAGAATTGTTGGTGAAAACCCCTTGGAGAACCACTAGTCGAAGGTGTGTCGTGAATCTGGTGCAAATATTTGGCACAACGATGCTTGGTTTGAAAGCTTGAAGGAATGACAAGAGGAAAGATTAGATCAGCTTGATAGATAAGGCTGTTTAGCCCAAAATGCATGTCATGATCATTAAGGCTAGTTATTGAAAAAAACCCTTCCTTCTATCTTTCCCGACAGGAGAATTTCTTGTTAATATTGTTCCTATGCATTATTATGTCCTTCACTCTGAGTCAGTCCTTGTCAAAACAAGCAAGAAAAGATTTCAAAATCTGCTACCACCTTTCAGTTGCACAAAGTAAATTTGACCAGCACACTCAGTTGTCACTGTCAACATGCCTTGAGGATTCATGCAAAGGCTCCCCCAAAAGACTCTTGTCAGCCTACTTGGTGCAAGCAAAGATAACTTGTGATTCTCACTGACAGACGAATTGCTCAAAAGTAGGAAGTCATTCAAGATATCAGAAAAGGTCAGCTAAGCAGAGATTTCCATTCGGGATAAGGTTGATTGAGCCACAAAATACCATTGGCATTGGGAGCGAAACAATCAGGTTTGGTACAGAAAGTAAAGGTTCCTTGAAAGCAACAACAGAGTCTCCATGCAGGGCAGCCAACTACCAATGTAGTCAGTTTTCTAAAAGAGAATGGACACAAAGATAAGCTGCCAAAGACATCAAGGCCACAAACCGACCACTACTTTTTAAAATTAATGAAATTTTCTTTGTTTGAAGTAGGAAAAAATCAGCGTAGAGAAAGTGACTAAAAAAAGGATGAAAAATAAAAAAAAATAAAAAATAAAAAGAAGAGAAGAGACGATAAAGGGAAGTTTCTCAAATCTTTGCCTTTATCTATCTTGCTAGTGTGCATAAAATATTGCCATTGCTCTTCACATTTTTCCTCCTAGGATAAAAGTTCTAGTCTGATGGATTTTTTTCCCAATAAAAATCTTATTCTGATGAATCTTTCTCATAAGATAGACCCCTAGTCTGAAAAATTTTCTCCTAGGATAAGAAATCTTAGTCTGACGAATCTTTCTCCTAAGATAAGAAAAACCTAGTCTGATGAATTTTCTCCTAGGATAGAAGTCTTAGTCTGATGAATATTTCTCCTAAGATAAAAAAGCCCTAGTCTAATGAATTTTCTCCTAGGATACATGTCTTAGTCTGATGAATCTTTCTCCTAGGATTAGAAATCCTAGTATGATGAATCTTTATCCTAGGATAGAAAGCTTAGTCTGATGAATTTTCTCCTAAGATACAAAAAAAACTAGTCTGGTGAATATTTCCCGAGGATAAAGGTCTTAGTCTAGTGAATCTTTCTCCTAAGAAAACAACTAAGTCTGATGAACTTTCTCCTAGGATAAACGTCTTAGTCTGATGAAACTTTCTCCTAAGATAAGAAAACTAGTCTGATGAATTTTCTCCTATGATAATTAAAAAAGAAAAAAAGAAATCTGTTTTTAAAAAAAGAAAAAATGGTCATTTGTTCATGCCCTTAGAAAATAAGCGTTGGAGAAATTTATTTAAAAGAATGATTTTCTCAAAAAAAAAAACACCAAAAGAAAACAAAAATCCTCTTGGTTCGTTTTAGACATAGAGTCTACACTCCCTAGTCTCTTTTCCAACATAAGGTCTCCACTCCTTAGTTGTTTTAGACATAGGGTCTCCACTCCCTAGTCGCTTTTTCCAACATAGCGCCTCTATTCCCTAGTTGATTTTTGTTTTAGATATAAGGTCTCCACCCCTAGTAGTTTTTCTAACATATGGTCTCCACTCCCTAGTTGACTTTTGTTTTAGACATAGGGTCTCCACTCCCTAGTCGCATTTCCGATATAAGGTCTCCACTCCCTAGTTGATGCTTTTATTTTAGACATAGTTTCTCCACTCCCTAGTCACTTTTCCAACATAGGGTCTCCACTCCTTAGTTGATTTCATTTTAGACATAGGATCTCCACTTCCCAGGCTCCGTTTTCCCAGGGTACACCAATCCCGACCTTTTATTGCTTTCAATAATGAAGTAGTATAGGGTTTTATTACCAATAAATCACGAATTTCCTAGTGAAAACTGGGGCAAATTTTTTTTGTTCATTTGTTTGTTTTTGGTTCCTGAGCAGGTTACACCTCGAAGCACATGATTTGTAATGATCCGACCAGTCATTTTGAGATTTTGCACTTTGATCGTCAGCTCTCAGGCATGACTTGCCCCGTATGGTGTATAATGACTTATAAAAATCATTGGTTTTGTATATACTATGGAGACTCAAATTCCAAATACTCCTATGAACATCTGAAGATCAGAGCAAGTAAGAACACTATTACTTCTGTATATAATGAATTGGGAGCTAAGATCACTGACAACTATAGAGGAAGAATTCACTTGCTTCTTCAAACAACTTATGGGAAAAGAGACTGGTCTAAAGCCATGCCCTAATACCAAAGTCATCAAATAAGGAAAGTGTCTCTCAATGCAACAACAACATGACCTAATTTAGGAAATCACATATGCAGAAATAGATGAAGCAGTGAAGGACATGCCAAATGATAAAGCCCCAGGACTTGATGGATTTCCAATAGAGTTTTTTACAAAACATTGGCAGGAAGTCAGACAAGATATATATGATGTTGTGATATTCTTCTTTCAAACAGGAAAGATGAAGCCAACATGGAACTGTACAGCTATAACTTTGATCCCAAAAGTTCCAGCTCCCACAACAGTGAAAGACTATAGACCTATAGCTTGCTGCACTACTGTGTACAAAATCATAGGAAAGATTCCGACTAAAATAATTAAAAGGGTGATTGAGTTTGTAATAGGGAAAGCACAGTCTGACATTATCGAAGGGAGAAGCATTATTTATAATATCCTATTTAGTCATGAAATATTCAATGGGTATAATAGGAAAGGTTTGTATCCCATATGTGTTCTCAAAGTGGACCTAAGAAAAGCCTATGATTCACTAGACTGGCAGTTCATCAAATACATGCTTGCTGACCTTGGCTTCCCCCAGAAATTCATTCTATGGATAATGGAATGTGTGACAACAATGTCCTATTCCTTGGTTCTAAATGGGGGCTTGACCAAACCTTTCCCAGCTAAGAGAGGAATAAGGCAAGGAGATCCAATGTCTCCTTGCCTTTTTGTGATTGCAATGGAATACTTGCAAATGGAGATGAAACAACTGGTAGCACAAAATAATTCAAGTTCCATCCAAAGTGCAAGAAGCTGGGAACAACTCACATATGTTTTGCTGACGATTTGTTAATGTTTTGCAGGGGTGATATTAACTCAGTTACTAAAATACAAGAGGTCTTTAATAGATTTTCAGCTGCCTCTGGACTTCAAGCAAATGCAGAAAAGAGTTCCATATATTTTACTGGTGTGGCACAACACATAAAGGAGCAATGCTAGAACTTACTG
The DNA here is from genome assembly GCA_026770625.1 of Nicotiana glauca. Taxonomy (NCBI): domain Eukaryota; kingdom Viridiplantae; phylum Streptophyta; class Magnoliopsida; order Solanales; family Solanaceae; genus Nicotiana; species Nicotiana glauca. The sequence continues at coordinate 187,262 of MU725710.1, forward strand.
GATATAAAAAGGGTTCCTTGCCCTTTAAGTATCTGGGAGTTCCATTGTTGATAAGAAAGCTCAACATTCACCAATGTCTACCACTGGTAGAAAGGATCACTGAAAGGGTAAGATGCTGGTCAGCTAGGCTGCTTTCATATTCAGGAAGAATTCAATTGATCAAATCTGTGTTATTTGGCATACAAACATATTGGGCTCAAATCTTTTTATTGCCAGATAAGATCATGAAGATGATAGAAGCAATATGTAGAACCTTTTTGTGGACTGGCTCCACATAATGCTCAAGGAAAGCTTTGGTTGCATGGGATAAGCTATGTTAACCTAAAGCTACAGGAGGTCTAAATATCATAAATACGATGTTATGGAATAGAGCAACATTGATGAAACATCTCTGGGCATTGTCTATGAAGAAAGATGCACTGTGGATCAAATGGGCTCACACTTATTATATAAAGAACAGAGATATTGTAGAAATAGATGCACCCAAAGCAGTAGCATGGGTGATCAGGAAGATTATTGAGACAAGAGAGGATGTGAAGCAGTTGAAGCTGGGACAGAATAGCATTACAACCACATTGGAGACCTTAATAAGGCAAGGCAAATTCCAGATCCACAAAGCTTATGTTCAGATGCAGCCTCAATTCCCAAAAGTTATGCTGAAAAGTCTTCATCTACACACATATATTTATCCTAGCTTCCACATGTGGCTGGATATTCATCAAAGGCTAGCAACAATGGACAGACTTATGAATTTTGGAATTCAAGTCCCACTAGACTGTGTGTTCTGTTCAACCCACATGGAAGACTTTGATCATTTATATTTTGGCTGTGCAAAAACAAACAACTTATGGAACAAACTATTGAAATGGCTTGGAATCACAAGGCAAATAGGAAGCTGGCAAGATGAACTACTTTGGATAAGCAGACATGCAAGAAGCAAAAACTGTAAAGCTGAAGTAACTACAACAACTTTTGCGATGGTTGTATATTACATTTGGCGCGAAAGGAATTCGATTAGATTCAACAAAGGCAGATATAACATGGATGAATTATGCAAGGAAATTGCTATACATATACACATTCAAGGGAGGAAGAAAGCTAAATGGCAAAAGGAATTGGAGAGCTTAAACAATTTTCCTTAGTATAGTTAGTTACTATGAAATAGTGTGGGCCAATATATGAATATAAATAGAAATAGGAAATTAACGGTCAGCATTAATCTGGTTTTGTAATGATAGTTTTTTTTTATGAAATAAAATGTTTAGTTTTATAAAAAAAATCATTGGTTTTGGTTTCAGGTTAATCAGGATGAATTTGAAAGAACAGTTCTCAGTTTAAAACTTGAAATTTGAAAGGTTTGACCAAGATTTGACTTGTTTGTATATGATCTTGGATTGGAATTTTTATGATTTGGTTAGCTCCGTTAGGCAATTTGGGACTTAGGAGCATGATCGGAATGCATTTTTGAGGTCCGCGAAAGTTTTGGGCTTGAATTGATGAAATTGAGATTTCGATGTTTTCCAATTGATAGGTGAGATTTTGATATAGAGGTCGGAATGAAATTATGAGAGTTACAGTAGCTTCATTATGTCATTTGGGATGTGTGTGTAAAATTTTAGGTCATTCGAATGAGGTTTGGTTGGGTTTTTTATCAAAAGCGTATTTTGGAAGATTTTTGAAACTTAGGCTTGAATCCGATGTGTTTTGGGTGATTTGATGTTGTTTGAGGTATTTTGATGATTGGAACAAGTTTGAATAAGGTTTTAGGATGCTTTGGTGCCATTGGTTGAGGTTTCGGGGGCCTCGGGTGAGTTTCGGGTGGTCATTCGGATCATTTTGAAGTTTGGACAATTGCAGAAAATCTGCTCAGCTGTTGTAGAGATTTATCTCTTCGCGTTCGCGAGTGGAGTCCCGCGTTCACAAAGAAGGATTGAGGAAGGCCAGGAATTTAGCCTTCACATTCGCGAGAGAGGTTTTACATTCGCAGAGGGCTGTATCGGTAGTAATCGTATTCGCATGAGACTAGGTCGCGTTCCCCTAGGTTGGCGAAGCGATGCATCACGTTCGCGAGGTTGAGTACGCGTTTGCGATGAATGGGCTATGTAAGGCATCGCGTTCACGTCTGCCATGTCGCGTTCGCAAAGAGTAAAATTCGGTAAATGCAAGTTTGTGCTTCACGAACGTGAGGCTTTGACCGCGTTCGCTAAGATGGTAATTAAGGCCTGGGCAGAATATTTTTAAGTCGTCTTGTCCGCAATTTGGGGCTTATTTCGCCCATAGCTGCTCGTTTTTGGAGATTTTTGAAGGGGATTAAAGAGGTATTCAAGAGGAATCGTTGGGAGGTAAGTTTCTTGGACTAAAAACTCGATTATTATGTGAATTACACCTAGAAAATCATGAAAGCTAAGCCTAAAATTGAAGAACTAGGGCTTGAGAAATTGGACTTTTGAATTGGGATTTGAAGGACCATTTGAAGTCGAATTAGAGAACGTTTTATATGTATGAACTCGTGGGAAGATAAGAAATCTAATGGTATGAAAATTTTTGAGTTTCGAGAAGTGGGCTCGGGGCTCGGGTTTTGGTAATTTCAGGATTTGTGCCCTTTGTTGATTGTTTTTGCTTGGGCTTCGTTCCCTTAGCATATTTTGACGTCCTCATTCTGATTTTGGATAGATTCAACACGTGTAAAGGCTGATTCGAGGGGTAAAGGCACCGCGAGCTAGAGATTTATCCGGTTCGAGGTGAGTAATGATTGTAAATGATGTTCTGAGGGTTTGAAACCCCAAATTTCACATCGTAGTGCTGTATTGAGGTGAGGCACACACTTGATGACGAGTGTGGGGTCGTGCACTATTGGGGATTATGACTTGGTCCGTCCCGATTAATGATTTTACTAATTGAAAATTATTTGCTATCATCATTATTTGGGTTGAATGCCATATTTTGGCCTAGCGCCAGCTATTTGAAACCTTCGGGGATTTTCGTTGATGTTTCCTCATTGTTTTGACTTTATACTTGAACTCAGTCATGTTATTTGTTTTCCAATATTTTCAAAACTCAGCCAAATTTACTTGTTTTAACACTTGACATGATATTTCAAATAATATTTTGGGTTGAGCATCATGTTTTACTGTTGCCGAGTGGCTTGTGTGATTTTTTTTGACTGAGTAAGGTCGAGGGCCTGTGTTGTGAGGATATCTTTTGGGTCGGGCTGCACGCCGCAACAGTGATATACTGATCTGATTATGAGACCGAGGGCCTGGGATATGTACGCCATGAGGTGGCTTGTTGATATTGATATGAGGCTGAGAGCCTGTTATGATACCACGAGGTGACTTGATATTGCGCTTGGGCCGTAAGGGGCCCCTCTAGGAGTCTGCACACCCCCCAGTGAGCGCGGGTACCCATTGTGATGTGGGATATAGCCCGAGGTGTTGGTATTGTTCTATGTGATTGCCCGAGGGGCTGATATTGTTCCATGTGATTGCCCGAGGGTCTGGTACCGTTCTGAGATATTGCCCGAGGGGCAGATTTGTTGACATTGTGCCCGAGGGGCAAACCTTATATGTTTATCTTTCATGTTTACCTATCATTTACCTGTTTAATTGTGTATTTGTGCCCGAGGGGTGAATCTCTATGCTTATCTACACTAGTTTTTTTGCATTCATTTGCGTAGCTGTTGAAAAGGCATTTTCAAAGAAGTTTAACTGAGCTAGGAAGTTTTAAAGGGATTTCACAGCTTCATTGCTTTCTTACCTGTTTTTGAACTGCTTCTATATAACATGTTGATGCACTTTTTGAGATTTCTTATCACTCAGTCTTTATTTATGATTATTACTCACTAAGTCGGATTACTCACTTTACTCCATGCACCTTGTGTGCAGATTCAGGTATTCTTTTCTGAACCCGACAGCGGGTATTGGTTGATCGGAGGCAGAGTCATCGGAGTTTAGCAAGGTTGCTGCTGACGTTCGCAACACTGCTTTTCTCTCTCTTTATTGTATTAGTTTGTACTTAGTACATTTCAGACTTCGTCAAATGTAGCTAGACCTTAGTAGATGCTCATGACTATGAAACCCCCATTTGGACTATGTTTGGGTTGTACTTCCGCATTGTTATGACATTATCTGCTGTTTAGTAATATTAAATCATATTTTAGCCTATTTTACTATTGTTCAGTTGTTTAACTTCGAATTGGAAATGTGTTGGCTGGCCTTGTCTTCATGAGAGGCGCCACCACGGCCGGGTCCGGGTTTAGGATCGTGACAAGTTGGTTAGAACCTAGGTTACATAGATCTCACGGGTCATGAGCAGGTTTAGTAGAGTCTCGCGGATTGATACAGAGACGTATGTATTTATCCTCGAGAGGCTGCAGAACCTTTAGGAAAAACTTCACATTCTTGAATTCTTATCGTGTGTCCTTGATTCAGCTTGAAAAGTAACTCTTGAAATTCCTTCCATGCATTCGTATGCGCACATGAGCGCTCAGTATCAGATGTGCATCGATGGCTTGTGATTCCACGATCAAGGGGTGAGATATGATCTCTGTGTATTGATGTTGGGCTAGTCTAGAGGACTTGAGGCCGGATTTTCGTCTATAGTTTGAGTACCGAGGTGCTGATTGTGTGAGCAAGTGCTTTTGAACTTATATGTTTGGTCTTTTCCCTATTAGTGGAAGTGACGACTGGATGGCTATGTAATGAGAATGTTAGTGCTGCGAGATGTATTCGTATGATTTGGAAGCGACGAGAAAGGTCTGCTGGAGGATAGAAGAACTATTAGGTGCTTGATTTCCGTCTTGATTCGAGTTATATCCCCGAGTTATGGGCATGTGAAGAATCTTTTCATGTCTCCAAGTTGGGAGTGGAGTAGATTTCAAATCGCGGTATGAGTTCATACTCAGGAAGACTAAGTGATTGCGTAATGGTTATGACGGTGGAAGGTTATAAATGTTAGTTTAAGATGAAGTAGGTGGGTTATCTCCTGCGAAGTGTTTTGGAGTTGTGTGATCTTTATGTTGTCTGTTAGAAGATCCCATTTACAAGTGAAATATATGTGTGAATTTAATTTGGGTCGCTTAAGAGAGTGGGTTTAATTATTACGAGAGTAAATGCGAGATTTGCAGAAGATATGAAGTACCAGATGGTCTGTGTTCCACGAGCTTACGAAGGATTGAGTTAATCTCACTATGGTATCATGGCAGCAATAAAGTATATGCGTTATGAGTTATGGTACGTGTTTTAATCTATGGCTTCGAGCTAAGTGGGGGAGTCTGCTATTGAATAGTTGATTGCACAGTTTTGTGCTCTAATGGTTCTAGTTCGAGGTATATTTGTGAATCAGTTATGGCTCGAGTAAAGGAAATTTCAATAAAGGTTATGTTATGCTTTATGGGTGTACGAGAATCGTGGAATCACTTGAATTGTGGTTGGTAAGGAATGCTCGGTGCATAGGGCAAGAAGTTGCTTGGTTATATTGGAATGACGTCACATTCTGTAGTGTCGGAGTGATAGTGAAGCACAGGTTGTTCGGTTCATTTAATCAATCTAGCCGCAGTTTGAGTAGAGTGGATGGCTCTAGAGAATGGTCCTATTATGTTCAAAATTCTACATGCAATAATTGGAGGCTTCAAAGTTGTATTTATGGCTAGAAACTGAGTTTTTCAGTGGAAGATCGCAAGACTTGTGGTATTTTCTATATTAATTATGGAATTTTATATATCAGTATCGGGAAGGTGAAGGTAATGGCTTTGGATTCACAGTAAGTTCTTTCAGAGTAGGTATCTTGAATATGGTGCTTTAGGGAACACTTAAAAGAGTATTTAGCGGGTTGTGAACCTTAGACTGTGTGGTATTATGCTTGGGCCTCGTGTGGTGAGTCTGGGTTGAGGAATTGCAATGTTATATCAAGGAGGAGTATCGAGTCGAAGGTAAATCAGAAGGGAGATCGGATTGATATGATAGCTTGGTAGCAGGGCAGATCGGTATAGTAAGGATATGATTAGTTCCTTGGGTGCTTACGAGGTAATGAGTTTCTATAGGTATTTTGCGGTAATGCTCTTGGGTTTTAGTGGCCTGAGTAGGTTGGTTAAGTTAAGAGGATTCACTCCTGACAGGCTTGTTTGGGCAAAGGGGAGTTGGAGAGATCTTGTTGTTTTCTACCGTGGCTAGAGATGTATATTTTCTATTGGCATAAGGAGCAGGGTATGTGTAGTGATTTTCTTCTGAATGGGATCAATGGAAAGTTCTTGGTTGGTTGATTACATAGTTGTTTGTGGCTTGGAAGGGATATTAAATTCTAATGTTATTTTAGGATGGATTGGTATATGCGGTATGTGTAGAGGATCAAGATTTGCGTGTGTAAGGTTGCAGTTCAGTTATGAACGGAAGGTCATAAAATTCTTAGGCAGCACGGGAAGTTCCAGATAATTAGAGAAATGGGCTTTAGACGATTTGGGGAACGATCTTCAGATGATTAAGGAAATGGTGTTGCTAATTGGGGTGATTTGACGAGGGTATATGTTTTAGAAAAAAGGCAATGTGATTAAGTTGATGGTACTTAATTAGTATTGCAACACTTTCTTGTTGGATCGACTATTGATATTTGGATTTGCTTGGGGCATAAAAATATCATAAGGGTATCTCTCGTGGGAATGATTCGGTATTAGAGGTGTGTTGTATACTCGGATGGTGGAATTGGAACCAGATATGGTGATTCGTGTGCTATATAGAGTTAGAGGTGGGGAGTTCTCATATTCAGGCTAAGTTGTGGTTGTAGGTCGTGTGTATCGACACTGTTTAGTGAATATCGGGGTTTAGAGACCCGAGTGGATTTTTTGTGCTTGGTATGTTAGATTTTGGATGTGATATTAGGTTCAGACTGGTTATCTCCATACTGTGTTATTCTGGACTATTGTGCTAAGGTGGCGCTGTTGGCTATGCCGGGAATGCCACAGATTGAGTGGTGAGGTTCTACGGATCATGTTCTTGGTAGAGTGGTTTCATATTTCTGTAATGATATTTTGTGCTCAAAACCTAGTAGCTCGTAGTGCCAAGGTCCGAATATGTGTTAGGAATGTGTAGAATGCTCGCCGCGGTTCAGACCCTTTTTACTGATTTTGCACTTAAAAATCAAAAGAATCAATTTTCCAAAAAATTTCCATTATGCGATCCAGAATGAGGTCGTAGACTAGCTATGCGGACCGCATTTCTACCGCAGAGTAAAGCAAAAGATTACCAAAATTGATGTTGAAAATGCGGCCCTATATGCGATCGCATAATCAATATATGGACCGCATAATCGTCGCATAAATTCCTCAAGGATTTGTGGAGGTCAATTCTGCGGTGCAAAATACGACCACATAATAGGAATGCAGACCGCATTCCTGTCGCAGACCCAAGAAGACCCTTCAGGGTTTTGGGTGCATTTCTGCGGTCCAATCTGCAGACCACATTTCAATTCTGCGATCGCAGAATGCGACCGCAGATCTTGCTCGGGCTCCTATTTTTCAAAATTTTAAAACCCGACCCCTTTTTAATAAAGCACCCCAACCCCTCATTTTAACAAGCTTCTGCACAAAATAAGAGAGAGGAAGAGAGGGTCTTGAGAGAGAAAGTTATCTTCTCCAAAATTTGATTCTTCAAAACTATCCGGGCCGGGAAATTTCAAGTTTTTCTTCATCCCCCCTTTTTCTTATAGGTAAAATCCCTAACCCTTTTTCATTGAATTTCAGGTTTAAACTAGGGGGAGTCTCATGTATTGGTCCTTGAAAATAATGGTTGAAATCATACATGCATGTCTATTAAAACCTAAAATCTAGTAAGAGTAATTAGGTGGGAGTGAAAACTCGTGAAAGGAAGGGGTTAATAACCTAAATAAGTTTAAGTAGCAATTGTGAACTTTAATTCTAAGTTATGTGTATTAATTTGTGAACTATACTGACGTTGCTAGATTTTTGGTGAATTGGAAGTAGAAATTAGAAAGGAACTCAGCTCCAGGTATGTATGGCTAACTTTGATCTTTGTAGAATCGCTTGTTCGGTGTACGAATGTTTGGTATGTGACATCTACGTGGCTTATTCATGAAAATTATTATGATTTGTATGATTGTGATTGGTTTGATTGAGTCTTGTGGTTAAGTCTCCCGATATAATGGTGCAAGTAACTGGCAATAAACTAAATGTGTGATCGTGAAAGTGTTATGTGGTAAGAGTTGAGAAACAAATGATGAAAGAAAATCGTGAACGATGCAACTGGAATAACTATGATAACCACATCTATGGCTTATTTTGGGCAATTTTCGCTATAATGTAAAGCACATGTGAGTTGTCGGATGTGAAGGGAAATGGTATTGATGGTTATGGAAATACTTGTAAATTGTTATTGTTATTTCTTAAAAAAAGAGTGTTGTTGTTGATCCTTGTGAATTGTTGATTGTTGTTGTGTTGTTTGTGGATTGTGACTATACGGTGGGATCGGGTTGCGCGCCACAACACAAAGTTATAAGGTGTGGGTTGTGGTGATAAGGGTGGCCGAGGTAATAAGGGCGGAAGACGTAATAAGGGTGGAAAAGCGATCGAAATCACTATTGAAATAAACGTTTGAGTAAATTGTGAATCATTGGTGTGGAATTGTGGAAGGTGGAAAATAGGAGAGATTGAAAACTTGTTTGGCTTGATTGTTCCTTTCTTGTGCATTTGATCGTTGTTTCTATTATTGTTACCTACTTGTATATGGCTTGAGTTTATTTGGAGCAAGTTTGTTCATACATACCAGTACAATTCAAGTGTACTGATGTCCCTTTTGCCGGGGGCGCTACATTCGTGTTATGATTGTAGGTGGATCCATAGCAGGTACTCCAGTCCACCGACCGTAGCTCTTCATCCCTTCCCGTCAGCTGAATCAATGAGCCCCTTTCCTTTCGGGGCCCGACGTGGCTCATGCCGCTTCTGTTTTAGGTTCTTATTTTGATATTTGTATAAGGTATAGCCGGAGCGTTGTTACCGGCAAGTACTATATCATCCCTTTTTCATGTTTAGAGGCTCCGTAGACAGTAAATGTGGGTTGCGAACTTATGTAAATATGTATTTTGTATATTGGGCGATGAGATTTGTAAACCTCATTAAGTGACTATGTATGTTTTGTAAAAATGGCATTTTAATTATAAGTAACTATTTCCTTTGATTAATGGATAATGAAAAATATGGGGTACGCGTGGGATAGGAAAGGCACCCAGGTCCGCTTGGCTGGGGATACCCGGTCGAGCGCCGGTCATGTCCCACGAATTTGGGGCATGACAATTTTGAAGACCAGCGGACGACTGGGAAGGTTTATATTTTTATTTGGGCTCTCGTGATGGATGTCAATGTAGAGGCTCTTCATACTGATTTAGTTCCGGTGATCAGGGGCTTTTCGAATGTGTTTCTTGTGGCCGGGCATGTCACCGGGAAATGTTGTTGATTTTGGTATTGATTTGAAGCCGGGCACCGTATCTTATGGCACCGACAGAGTTAAAGGAGTTGAGGGAGCAGTTCCAGGGTTTCCTTGATAAGGGGTCTGTTGGAAATCCAATATGGATGTATGTTCTAACTTTAGTCGGCTTAGTTGGCCCCGAATTGTATTGTTGGGGGATGTGTTCATTCGACTGTTAGTGAGCTTATTAGTAATCTGGGGAGATATATAAGTTACCTTTCCGTGTTGCAAGGTGTTAGGATTTGTTGGTTATCAGCACATGTAGTGCGGTGTTATCGGGGTCTCTCAATGGAGCTCGAGCGTGAGGAATGTTAGATATTGCTCGGCAGATGGCGTATCAGTTATGTCCTTTTAGGTTGAGTAATGTTATGTATTTTCTTTACTGTGGTTATGATGATTTGCTTTGGTTCCAGACATCAAATTGTGTGTGGTTGTTGTTTTTGAGCATAGTGAATTGAGGTGTTTCATGTGGAGCAGTGTTTGGATAGGATCGTGCATTTGCAACAAAGCTATGTGGAGATATGACCTTGTGGGTCAGATTCGTGTGTTCTATTTCTATGATGTGAGACGGGTTCTCAGCCTTGTATTGTGACGGTATTTGTGAGCTTGAGGTACAACTCTTTCATTAAAGTTATTTTCATGATTTGAGTATGTTCGGACCGTTTCTTATTAGTGCGTGTATTGCACAAGTTCTGGCTTTAGTCTATATTAAGGTGTCATGTCACTAGAGTAGTTGTGTGGATTAGATGAGATCGTTGGTATCTTTAATGAATACAATGGATTCGATTCAGCATGTTGGAAGGATAAATATCGAGGTTTGGCTCCGAAATTTGCTATGGTCCTTGCCAAAGGAGAAGTGGCTTCATAAATGGTTGATCTAAGAAATAGTTACGATTTATTGCGTGTTTCATTTATCATTGGCAGTATATGAAAGGGTTGAAATGAGACATTAGTTGATAAGAGGTTTTCTTTCGGTATTTGGTTGTGATGTGTAGCCGCTGTGATTAAAAGTTATCGTTGCAAGCGTTTTAGTTATGTGGTACATAATGTAATTGCACTTGAGGTTGTAGGTATGGGTTATTACAACTTGTTCAGGCTTATTCACAGTATAAATGTGAGATTCTGATCGTAATGATGATTTCAGAAGTGGAAATGTGGTTTATAATTTATGGGCTAGATTGGATTGTGAAATTTCGGTTACAATGCGTTATCAAACCTATGAGATAGGGTGACGTGGGATCACCCCCGGGTATATGCATGGTAAAGTTATTCAGCGTTTGGTTGGCTTTTGTAACAACTCCGGGCATGTTCGAGGACGAACTTATGTTTAAGTGGGGGGGGGGGGATGTAATGACCCGACCGGTCATTGTGAGCTTTTGCACTTTGATCATCAGCTCTCAGGAATGACTTGCCCCGTGTGGTGTATTATGACTTATAAAAATCGTTGGTTTCGGTTTCAGGTTAATCAGGATGAATTTGAAAGAATAGTTCTCAGTTTAAAACTTGAAATTTGAAAGGTTTGACCAAGATTTGACTTGTTTATATATGATCTTAGACTGGAATTTTTATGATTTGGTTAGTTCCGTTAGGCAATTTTGGACTTAGGAGCGTGATCGGAATGCATTTTGGAGGTCCGCAGAAGGTTTAGGCTTGAATTGGCGAAATTGAGATTTCGTCGTTTTCTGGTTGATAGGTGAGATTTTGATATAGAGGTTGGAATGAAATTTCGAGAGCTAAGCTTCTTTATGTCATTTGGGATGTGTGTGTAAAATTTTAGGTCATTCGGACGTGGTTTGGTTGGGTTTTTGCCAAAAGCTTATTTTGGAATATTTTAGAAACTTAAGCTTGAATCCGATGTGTTTTGGGTGATTTGATGTTGTTTGAGGTGTTTTGATGATTGTAACAAGTTTGAATAAGGTTTTAGGATATGTTGGTGCCTTCGGTTGAGGTCCCGGAGGCCTCGGGTGATTTTGGGTGAGTTTGACCGCGTTCGCGAAGAAGGAAATTAAGGCCTGGGCAGAATGTTTTTAAGTCATCTTGTCCGCGATAGCTGCTCATTTTTGGAGATTTTTGAAGGAGATTGAAGAGGGATTCAATGGGAATCGTTGGGAAGTAAGTTTCTTGGACTAAAATTTTGATTATTATGTGAATTCCACCTAGAAAATCATGAAAGCTAAGCCTAAAATTGAAGAACTAGGGCTTGAGAAATTGAACTTTTGAAGTACCATTTGAGTTCGGATTAGAGAACTTTTGATATGTGTGAACTCGTGGGGAGATAAGAAATCTATTGGTGTGAAAATTTCTGAGTTTCGAGAAGTGGGCATGGGGCTCGGGTTTTGGTAATTTCGGGATTTGTGCCCTTTGTTGATTGTTTTCGCTTGGGCTTTGTTCCCTTAGCATATTTTGACGTCCTCGTTCTGATTTTGGATAGATTCGACGTGCGTGGAGGCCGATTCTAGGTGCAAAGGCGTCGCGAGCTAGAGATTTAGCTGGTTCGAGGTGAGTAATGATTGTAAATGATGTTCTGAGGGTTTGAAACCCCGAATTTCACATTGTAGTGCTATATTGAGGTGAGGCACACACATGATGACGAGCGTGGGGTAGTGCACTATTAGGGATTGTGACTTGTTACATCCCGATTGATGATTTTACTGTGTATTTGATTGAAAATTATTTGCTATCATTATTATTTGCGCTGAATGACATATTGGGCCTAGCGCCAACTATTTGAAACCTTCGAGGATTTTTTTTGATGTTTGCTCACTGTTTTGACTTTATACTTGAACTCAGTCATGTTATTTTTTTCCACTGTTTTCAAAATTCAGCCAAGTTTACTTTCTTTAACACTTGAAATGATATTTCAAATAATATTTTGGGCTGAGCATCATGTTTTACTATTGCCCGAGTGACTTACGTGATTTTTTTGACTGAGTATGGCCGAGGGCCTGTGTTGTGAGGATATCTTTTGCGTCGGCTGCATGCGCATCAGTGATACACTGATCTGATTATGAGGCCAAGGTCCTGAGATATGTACGCCATGAGTTGGCTTGTTGATATTGATATGAAGCCGAGAGCCTGTTATGATGCCACGAGGTAGCCTGATATTGCGCTTGGGCCGTAAGGGGCCCCTCCAGGAGTCTACACACCTCGAGTGAGTGCGAGTACCAATTGTGATGTGAGATATAGCCCGAGGGGCTGGTATTATTCTATGTGATTGCCCGAGGGGCTAATATTGTTCCATGTGATTGCCCGAGGGGCTGGTACAGTTCTGAGATATTGCTCGAGGGGTGGATTTGTTGACATTGTGACCGTGAGGCGAACCTTAGGTGTTTATCTTTCATGTTTACCTATCATTTACCTATTTAATTGCGTATTTGTGCCCGATGGGCGTATCTCTATGCTTATCTGCACTAGTTTTTCTGCATTCATTTGCGTAACTGTTGAAAAAGGAGTTTTCAAAGAAGTTTAAACTGAGCTAAGATGCTTTAAAGGGATTTCAAAGCTTCATTGCTTTCTTACTGGGTTTTGAACTGCTTCTATACAACATGTTGATGCACTTTTTGAGATTTCTTATCACTCAGTCTTCATTTATGATTATTACTCACTGAGTCAGAGCACCCACTTTACTCCTTGCATCTTGTGTGCAGATTCAGGTATTCTTTTCTGAACCCGGCAGCGGGTATTGGTTGATCGGAGGCAGAGTCATCGGAGTTTATCAAGGTAGCTGACGACATTTGCAACACTGCTTTTCTCCCTTTATATTCTATTAGTCTGTACTTAGTACATTTCAGACTTCGTCTAATGTAGCTAGACCTTAGTAGATGCTCATGACTAGTGACACCCCGGTTTGGGTTGTGTCTGGGTTGTACTTCCGCATTGTTATGATATTATTTGCTATTTAGTATTATTAAATCATATTTTAGCCTATTTTACTGTTGTTCAGTTGTTTAACTTTGAATTCAAAATGTGTCGGCTGGCCTTGTCTTAATGAGAGGCGCTATCACGGCCGGGTCTAGGTTTAGGGTCGTGACAGGATTCTAGATGACCAAAAGAAGTCTCAATCCAAAATAGAGAAAAGAAAAAGAAAAAAAAATTGAATTCAAAGTGCATAAGAGGAGAAAAGATGTGGACTGCTCAAGACATGATTGAAGTTACAAGCTTTGCATGTCCCGTCTTGATCCAAAAAAACTGAAGAAGAATGAACTAGAACCTGCAACTAGCAAGCATCAAGGTTCAGATCCAAGTCTGTACGAAGAACCAACCAATACTCAAGATCAAGACTCATAGATAGGGATCTTGTAACTCGTAGCTAATAGGCTTAGTTACTCTTTTTCATTTTGACTTTGGTGTAATAAAGAGCTCAGCAAGTAGTGACAACAACAACAAAAGTGAAATCACAACTTCTAGGTAGTCCCAGCTACCAAAACTTCCAGAACTAAACTGACCTGATTCCTTTATAGCCAAGGACATGTAGGCAATGTTCGAAGAAAGGTTCAGTCAAACTTTTTCATAATGCTTCCCATGACGTATCCAAACGGGCAAAAATCACTCGTAATTGCTCACTTTATCTTTGCCCGAAAACTCTTCATGTTTCCGAGCAAAGAGGGGCAGCTATAAGCACCTAATTTTTGCCCCACATAGGAAATTACTCCTAAAAAGTCAAAAAATTATTTCAATCGTTTTTATAGAATTTTAGGTTTTTTTCTTGCATTTATTTGCATTATTCAGGCATATTAGAGTTGTTTTAAAACCATAAAAAATCATAAAAAAATGTCGTATCGTAGAATTTTAGATCTTAGTTGCATTTAGGATTGAGCTACATTAATTAAGTGCATTATTAAATGAAAATCACCAAAAATACCTTAGTCATATTATATTTTTAGCTTTTGGCTTTAAAATTAATATTTTTCTTTTATTAGTTTGTATTATTAAGGTAATTAATTATCTAATTGATATATAAAGTAGTATGTAGGCTAAATTTGAAAAATAGGATTAATTTGGACTATTGGGTGAAAGGGCTACCATTTAAAATTGAATAGTTGGAAGAAAGAAAGGAAAATATTTTGTCTTGGAGCTTCAAATTGGACTGGGCCAAATCTAATTGGCCCAATTGATTTAAACATTCGCCCTAACCCAATACCATGCCTGACCAGCCGGCCCAATACCCCCTCTCATTAAAACTCACTTTCCCAAAACCTTAATATATCGTATCGGTCCCCCCTCACTAATACCTAACCCGAGCCGTCCCTTAATTCTCTCTCTCTTTGAACAATAGAAATGGAGGAGACCCCATGTGGAAAAACCCTAGCCGCATCAACTCCAGCCCAAAGAAGAGAGATCCGGCCTACTCCACTTCAAAACCCCGGCGTTGTCATCATGTTCTTCATCTTCTCCACACAGACCCCCCTTGACTCAGTCTCCATGAAGAAGAAGGACAGGAACATCAGGGAACCCTCCCCTCATTTTCACTTTAGTCGCCGCCCTCATTCTTATTTCTACTCTCTCTAAAAAAGAACGACAAACCTCATCCCCAATTCCTTAGGAAACACCCACCCGATTCTAGAAAAACCTTCAGCCGCTAGCTTCTGAATCCCGCCTCTCTCATTTCACTACTACCTTACTGGCAAGTGGCTGAAAATCCGGCAACTACCAAAAACTGAACTCCCCTTAAATCATCACCTCCTCTACGCCCTCCAATATTATGAGATACTCTTAGCCATGTATTGATTCAAGTTGTCTATTTGCATTTCCTTATCTTCTTCACCGTATTAAGCAGCTTTCACCAAAAGTGATTGTATCATTGGAACGTGGATGTGAACGTTCACACTCTTCTAATCTCCAAAGAGGAGCTAGCAGCAAGACACTAATAAAAACACACACATAAAATATGCATAGAAAAGAGGCAAGGAAATGAATCTGGAAAAAATAGAGAAAAAAATAGAGTGGGGATTAGAGCCTAAAAATAGGAAGGTTACTGGGTTCTACCGTGAGGGAAATGACTGGTTTTGCAATGCGAGTTTGGTCAATAGGGTTTTCCGTTGAGGTATCAAGTCGCCGGTTCTGTTCGAGTTTTTCCAGTGCGGGCTGTTGTTTAAGTTCGATTGCCGATTCGTTTTCAAGATTTGTACGCGGTGGGAATTTCTTTCCAGTAAATATATATATATATATATATATATATATATATATATATTTATATATATATATATATATATAGATAGATAGTTTCAATCCTTAAGGTTCGTCTCCATTTTTTTTCAACTGTTTTTTTTAATAGCTTGAAATCTATGTATTTGTTTTTATGTTGCCTGTTGATACCCAATTTTACCTATATATTTAATATACATACACTTTTAAAATAGCATATATGCATATATAAGCATGCATAAATATTTTTATAAATTTTTTATAATTTTAAAGGCTTCAAATTAATTTATTCCTTCCCTTTTTACTCATAGAATTTTCAATAATTATCCTTCAAATTATTTTTGTGGTAATTTAGCCATCTAAATTCTTTATCTATTCCAAAATATTACTTAAATATTTTTTAGTGCATTTTTATAATTGTATCTATATTTTTTAAAGTCAATTTGCATATATTTGCAATACTAGCCTTATTAATGCATAATTATGTTGTTGATGCATAAAATGCCCTTTTATATTTTTTAAAACGTTAAATAATTATTTTTGAGAGCATAAAATGCTCTCACCCTAATCCTAATCTCCAATCTCACTGACCCCCATCTATGGCTATCTCCGGTGACCTCTCACCACCTCTCAGGCCTCCAATGGCCTCTCTCATGTCATTCTTTCCATCTCTAAGGGCCTCAAGGAACCAGGGCCATGTCGACTTGTATCTAGGGTTAATCTCTCGCCTGTTCCAGGCCATGCCAGTGTGATTTCGAGTGAGATCGTCCTATATTATCTACGATCTAAGGGTTTTTCAGTATGTTTCTTCATCTCTGTATGATTCTGTTAGAAACCCTAATATCTTTTCCAAACCTCCTAGATCTGTATAGATCTAAGATGATTTGAGTTTGTTTCGTGTGTTTTACAATAGCCTTGATATTCTTTACAAGAATTGTATGATTTCAAGTGTTTTTTTCATCTTTTTCTAAAATTAGGGTTTTCGGAATTTCTTTTAAACTTTGTTTGATGACTCTTTGTGTTTAAACTTCCGATTCTCACGCATTTTGACTGATTTTATGAACCAGCTGCCATCCTAGTCCCTTTGTACTAAAAACCCTAACTTTTGGGGTTCTTCGTTTGGTTTCTGGGTATTGGTACTTCTGACTGTGTTCTTGCCATGGGTTCTTGTGACTTCTCATTATTTACTTGTTCTAGTATGCTTCTACTGAATTTTCTAGTTCAACCTTTTACTGATGTTATGTACTTGTGTTCATACTGACCATTCGTGCAAGACTTGTATACTTCTCCTTGAATTATTGTTGTTTAACTTTTGTTTTGTTAAAATTATGTATCAATTCCTGACTACTCATGTTTTACCTCATTTTATATGCTAAGAATGCTGATTCTTCCATGACTCTCTCTTTGACTGAACCCTTGATTATTCTGAATCCCTTAATCCCGGACTTAATTTGAATACTTTCCTTTAAACGTTTGGTTTTTACTTCTTTACTCAATTTGATTGAATTTACCTGCCTTAATTATTTTTCCTTGCCTTGTTTGTATTCCGCTGATTATTATTGACTTGTTTACTTAATTAAACTGCTGTGCATTTACCCTTAATTACCTATTCTATACCTAAATTTTACTTTATTCTTTTTCTTAAATACTTAGTATGTTTTACAGTTGATTGAACTGTCCCTTGATTAAGGGAAGATCTTGCTTATTTATGTGTGGTTTTCTTGATTTAATACTTAATTGATCTCTTATGTTGTTTTGTTAAGTTTTTGATTCCTATATAAATCTCCTCTTCTTTTAATAAAAAACAACGACAGGAATAACAACGAGCACTAGTTCAAAAACTCTCGCTTATACTTAAAGCTTTCTGCTCTTTTCTGTTACTTGCTACTTCTATTGAACTAGCGGGCTATAAGCCAAGGCTAGTTATTGCACTACACTGCTCTATACTTTGTGTCTTCTCTCCTTAACCGGTATGTCTCTAATTAAGTTCTGAAAATCAAACCCAATGTGTTTCATTCCTGTATTAGTCCATCAATTGTGATTTCAACTTGTATTCCTGTTTATCTCTTTGCTCAACATGTCTCAAGTTCTGTCCTACTCCATGTATGTGTTACATTCTGCCCTCTCTCTTGCTTACTTGTTTGCTTAATATGTCTAGAATTCTATCATGTTCAATGCATGTTTTACACTCTGCTACTTCTTTACTTAGCATGTCAAAACTATATATTTAAATCCTGTTCAAAACAAGCCAACTATTATTTATGTTCTAAACTATTTACTAGGTCTCCAAGATCCTAAGTGTTGTATGCAATTAGTGACTATATGTATCCTGAAATGATTCTTGTGTGACACAATCCTTTCATTCCCATGTGAAGTTCTATGGTTAATTGATCTGAATATGACCAATTGATTGTCTGCTGCTTGATACTCTTCTCAAGTTGTCTTTTAGCACTTAGTTATTTCCTGTTTTTTGAAAAACAAAACTTTCCTACTTCTAAAGTCATCTCTGTACTATTTTTAAAACAAAACTATGTCAAACACTCTCACACTACTCCTATAATACTATGTTCTGCCCCTCTGGTATGTGTACTGTAAGGCCCCGTGAAATCCCTACTCAAAAACCAGGATCCCGTGGTGCCAAGTTAGGAGCATGTGTTAGAAATTAGCGCCGCGGCGCGAACCTTTTTGGATTGAATAATGCATTAAAAAGTCAAGAATAAGTTTCCAAAAAAATGCAAGAAATGCGGTCCAGAATGCGGTCGCATAATTGAAATACGGACCGCATATCTTCCGCAGAGTGAGGCAAAACGTTGGTTAAAATTGAAGTCAGTTATGCGGTCGAAATGCGGCTGTATAATCGAAATGCGGACAGCATAGTCATCGCATATTTTCCTTTGAGTTTGCGAGGGTCAGTTCTGCAGTGCACTTTGCGACCGTAGAACATGAATGCGGACCGCATTCTTACCGCAGACTGAGTCAGAGTGTTTAGTTTCTAGGGAGCATTTTGCGGTCCATTATGCGGACCGCATTTTGACTCTACGATTGCAAATGAGACCACATACTTGACTCGGGGCTCCAATTTTCTAATTTTTGACCCGATCTTCCTATCGATATATTCGACATTATGGCTCATTCTAAGCATATTTTCTGAGATTTTTAGAGAGAGAAAGAGGGTCTTAGAGGTGGAAAGTGTCCCCCATCAAATTCTCCTTAGAATCTTGCTATATCATTAAGACTAATCAAGTGAAGGGTCCTGAATCTTCATCCCAAGAGGTAAGGCTCCATCACCTCAGCTCATATTTGTATACTTAACCATATGGGGTCATTAGGGAAGTAATTCATGGGTATGCGAATGAATCTCTTGCATGCATACCACTATAGAGTATTGGAAGGTAGTAAAATTAAAAAGGAGGTAATTGGGGGTACAAAATGATAGAAATTCCCCTAAAAAAGGGGCCTGAGTTCATAATGCACATTTAGTGTTTGAAGTTATGCTCGAACCAAGCTAGAACTTCAGTTTCGTCTCTAATTCTCAATTTAATTTGAAATTCTTGCTCAATAGATCGAAGCGCTAAGAGTTCTAGAAATTTGTAAAAGAGTAAGGAAAAGCTTTATTGAGGTATGTATGGCTAAACCCCCTTTTTATTAGAAATTGAGCTCCGTTGTCATTTCGAAAATATGGTAAGAGTTAAATTGGCTAGAGCATTGATTGTCATTACGCATTAACTGAATTGCATGTAACTATACATATTCGTGAAGGATGTGCCTTAATGTGAATAAGGCACAAATCTTGATAATTAGAGAATGATGAAAAGTATAATTATGTGTTGAATTACTTGGGCTATAAGCCGACATTGAAACAAGGAACTATTCATGCTAGCTATGTGCTCATTTACCTATGATTTGTAACTTGAATTATTCTTGATATATGTGGGATAGATATTTGAAGGTGTTGAAGGATGAGAATTGAGTAATACCTCCAATGAGGTGACCTAGCCGGTCGGGTCGTGATCAGACACCATGCCGCACACATGGTGGTAATGTGCCGATATTGGATTCCATTGATTGTGAGTAATACCTCCAATGAGGTGACCTAGCCGGTTGGGTCGTGACCGAACTCCGCTCGAGATGGCGGTGGTAATGAGAACAGTGGTGAACACGTGACAAAATTTCCCTAATCTGTGTTGTGGAAATTGTATGAAGAATTATATGAATTGTTTCTTTGATTTGCCCGTGTTAATTGCTTGTATCTATTTGATAGTTTTTTCTAGTAAAATGGTGTTCAGTTATATATACCAGTACAATTCAAATGTACTGACGCCCCTTTTGCCGGGGGCACTACATTCATGTTATGATTGTAGGTGGCTCCATAGCGGACAGTGCCAACCATGTGTAGCGGAGCGTTCTTCTACTCAAAGTCTCGGTGAGCCCCTTATTCTTCCATGGGGCTATATGGTGTATCTTTTGTTATTACAGCTTTTCACTTTTGAGGTATAGCCGGGGCCTTGTTGCCGGCATAGTCATGATTATCTATTGTATCCTTAGAGGCTCCAAAGACACTAGTGTGGGTTATGTACGGGTTTCGGGGAGTCCACTATATGTATATGTTGTAATCCTAAACTTGTGATCTCCTTAAGCTGTAACTCTAATAGAATCCATGAAGCTAGCCTATGGACGGTAAATTTTTATGTTATGAAATGAATTAGTAATATGGTATACACCGTGTATTATCGTTTAAATAAATCAAAGGCATGAGTTCTGCATTCATTTTGAGTTAGGGTAGAAAGTGATCGGTAAGGCTTGCTCCGTCGGGTTCACTTGATTGAGAGCGCCTCCCGAGGTTGGGGCGTGACATGTACTGCCTTGAGATCCTTGAGATTTCTCTGAACTATAGCATGTCAAAGCTGGACGTTCCACACTGCATTTAAATCAGTTTTTGCTTGAGAAAAAAGTCTAGGTATGATCACTTCCCGGGATCCTTGAGGTCCTTAGGAAACTCTGACACACCTAAACAAGATACTGTCTATGGAATCTTGGCATTTGAGGCTATTGGAGGATTGGGGAAGTCATTTGGGCCTGCTTCAGGCTCTATATAGTTAACTTCTTATTTTTCTTTATTTGTTTATGTAATTTATTTAGCTGGTCTGTAATAATTATTTGTAAACAACATTGGGGTGATTAGTGAAAAGGGCTGGGTAGCCGCATATTTATTGGGTAACTCGGGTAGATACCATGCCTGTTAACACATTTGCTATGTTTGCTTTATTTTCACGATATTAGAAATCATGCCTATAGGATCTAAATGGATTCAACATTAGAAATCATGTCTATTGGGTTAAAATCAACTCTACTATTAGATATCATGCCTATAGAGTGTAAAGTGATTATGTTCAGTTTTTGTTACAGCATGTATTTACATCCAGTCTCACTAGAAATCATGCCTATAAGTTGTAAAAGCATTTCTTAACAAATAGAGACCTTGCCTATAGGAATTAGCACCAAAATCCTGTCTATAGAACTTAAAATCAATTTAGTTAAAAAAATTAGTTTAATTCATGATTAGTTCATTCTTAATTGGTTTAATCAATTGTCCGCTTCTTTAAACATCATGCTCTTAGGACATCAATGTTATGCATTTAGGCAACCCTATAGGGCGATTTAAATTCTTCAACTCTGAAACTGTGTTTTAACTATCTAAAACTATCCAGATTTAACAGGTTTAAATAAGTAGGCAAGCCAAATAGGATTCTGACATTTTGTCCTAATTCAATACTGTATAATCCCTGCTCACCTAGATATCATGTTCTAGGATTTTCTCTTACGATACTTGACTGTTGTTTGAAGACGTCCATTTACTTGTTATATATGTGGAGGTAACTGTGGGCCTATAATTTGTTTCCTTTTAATGTTGTCTTAAGTGTTCTTGATTGACGCCTAGACTTTTATCCTTTTTAAAACCTTAGGATGGTCTAGAACTGTCCAAAAAATAGAGGTCCTAAAATACCTCTAGGGCCACGAGGAAGAGATGGGTAGTGCACACATAGGACATTTTTAAGGTTGCTAGAACGCTTTAGGCTATGACCAAGGGGAGGAATTGGGTAGAAAGGGATATGATGACTACACGCTAATGTCACGCATAGCCCCTCATTGAGGATTTTTTACCGGGCATTGTGTGGGGTGATCCCATAGGCTAACCAACCTAGGACCCCTTTTCCCAATTCTCGATGTTTAAACTGTACTTTTTTGTATACAACTTGTTCAAATTGTTTGTCTTATTACTTGAGTCATACAATGTCCAACATGTATGTGTTTAAACTATTTATTTGTTAAAGGACTAGTTCATAAGTATAAGTTCGGACGGGACCCACCGTTGTTGACCAACAGGGGTGCCTAACACCTTCCCCTCAAGGTTATTTCGAGCCCTTACCCTAAATCTCTGGTAATGCAAACCAATCTAAGAGTTAACCACTCTAGGTGCCCTAATGCACCATAATCCGTTAGGTGGCGACTCTTCAAAATACCTAAATCCCATAAGGAAATGAGTTATTACCCCCATAAATATTGAAACATGGACTTCCTTGTTCTATAAAAAAAGGGGAGATAAAAGGGGGCGTAACAACATGGCGACTCTGCCGGGGATACCTTTAGGCTCTTACCATTACAAACTTATTTTTTTTATGAATTAGTCCATGCATGCTTTATCCCCTACCCTTTCCCTTATTTGAATTTAACCGCCTATTTTAAGCATTTATGATTCCTTATTCCTGAAACTGACTTGTTTCTTTGTTTTCTTTTCCGTAACTGTCTTTCAATTATTTAAATACCATATTTATTTTTCTACGTGCAAATACTTTACTACATGCTATTAATTGCTGCATAAATCATGCTCCACATCATATTCTACTCGTGCGTATCAAATTCTATAGCAAAGCTTGATGAGTGGTTGCGCTCTTCCTATTTATTACCCTTAAATTCGGCAAGGCTTATTTGCGGTAAAACTAGTCGATTAGCGGTGCAGTTGACGGTTCCGTGCCTTTCCCTCTCAAGTTGTCAGGTTGAGGGTACCGGTCTAAATCCCCATAGTAACCTTACTCTGGTCAAAATTGTGCATGCATCATGGTTAAACCTAGTCAGATCAATATGTTGTCCACATAATGATCCTTTATGATAAGCCTTATCCAAAAGTCCATCGGGGTTTCTATAATCCCAATGGACACAACCACGTTCTGTGCATTAATTTGGAGAACTAAATATTGATATGCTAATCATGAATGTATAAATAGTCGAGCCTGGTCGGGGAAGGCCTAAACCTTTTGTTTTGCAAAAAATGAGACACGAGGTCCCCAGATTCGGTATGGTTAGCAATATCCCACCATTGCTACTATATTGGTGGGAGGACTTTTCCTTAAGTGACAAGAAATATGTAAATTCTTAAAATTGGGGATTTGGACCTCAATTTGAGGTTTGATTTCAAAACAAATCATAGATATGAACTTGTAGGGGAATAGGTAACCGTGTTTTGGTTCGAACCTCGGGTTTTGACCACATGGGCACGAGGGGTGTTTTGGGAATTTTTGGGCAAAACTTTGGGAAATTCATTCTTATGCATTCAAATTGATTTAACTAGAATTTGTTGATACATTTGAGTAATTTGTGACTAGATTCGAGCGGTTTTGTGGTTAATTCGAGGGGTAAAGCTATACTAGAGGCTAGAGTTGAGTTTGGAGCTTTCGACGTAAGTGTTTGATCTAACTTTAATGGAATATGATTAGAGTCTTATTTGCTTATTTCTATTTGTTGAGTACGGTGTATAGGCATGGTGACGAGTATCTATACACTGATGTCTAGCATGACACATGTGTCCTTATATTGAGATTATCCTGAATTGTTGCGATTCTTCCATGCTTATTTGATGATTTCTATATACTGTAAAGAGCATGAGACATGGATTATGATTACTAAACTCCGTGGAGAAATGACTCGAGTTGTATTAAAGATTGCAAAGGTATATAATATGAAATGACTCTATGGAGCGATGGCTCAAATGTTAAAGTGAATTATAACTGAGAAGTGTAAGAAAGAGAAATAATTGATGATTACTCCTTTGCCGGGACGTGTTATTGTTTTTTTGTTGATTTACCTCACTTTCCGGGGATTTGGTTGTGTTGTTATTTTCCCTTGCCGGGACATTGAGTTTATTGATATTTTTCCCTTGTCGGGATTTAGCTGCTTTGTTGTATTTTCCTTGCCGAGATATTCTTTCCTTGTTTGTTTACTTCTTGCCCCGTATTTGTGATTGTTGTTTGGATAAGAAAGTATGATATTGGTGGAGCGGGTTGCACGCCGCAACAATGATATTTGAGGATCGGGTTGCACGCCGCAACAATGATATTTGAGGATCGGGTTGCACGCCGCAACAATAATATTTGAGGATCAGGTTGCACACCACAATAATGATATTTGAGGATCGGGTTGCTCGCCGCAACAATGATATTTGAGGATCGGGTTGCTCGTCGAAACAATGATATTTGAGGATCGGGTTGAACACCGCAGCAATGATATTTGAGGATCGGGTTGTATCCCACAACAATGATATTTGAAGATCGGGTTGCATGCCTCAATAATGATATATGAGGATCGGGTTGCTCGCCGCAACAATGATATTTGAGGATCGGGTTGCTCGCCACAACAATGATGTTTGAGGATCGGGTTGCTCACCGCAACAATGATATTTGAGGACCGGGTTGCACGCCGCAACGGTGGTTGACGCCAGTGTGTTTTATTTGAAATATTCGTGTTCTTGAATCACTATAAATTCTTTGGTTGTTTCTATTTTATATTGTGATTTCCTAATTATAACTGTTGCCTCCCCACTACATGATCCCTCTTCTGTTTGTTGACTGTTTACTTCCTGTGTTTTCTTTCCATTGTATGTATATAATTAAACTGTACAGGCTTATCTGGTGGTCTGGTCTTAGCTTCGTCACTACTTCGCCGGGGTTAGGCCAGGCACTTACCAGCACATGGGGTCGGTTGTGCTGATGCTACACTGTGTGCATCTTTTTGCACAGATCCAGGTGTTGGAGCAGCATTTGAGTAGCAGTAGCATTTTGGGAGCGAGCTTCCAGTCCAGGGACATTCGAGGTAGCCTTGCTGACGTCCGCAGGTCCGAAGTCCTTTATATTTCATCGAATTTGTTATCATTGTACCGTAGCAGACGGTTCTATGCTTCATTCGAACTTTGTATTTAGTATTCTCTAGACGTCCGTGAGTATTGTGACACCAGTCTTGGGTAGAGGATTTGTTAAACTTCTGTATTTCTTTCAGTTAACTATGTTTGAGACTTCCGCCTTATTATTAAATGTTTCATTATTTCTAATATTGTTGTGGTTCGTTAAAAGAGGTAATTGATAATTGGCTTGCCTAGCTCCTATTAGTAGGCGCCATCACGACTTCCGAGGGTGGGAAATCCGGGTCATGACACTTAATGGCACATGTATAAGAGGTGACATAATTGTTTGGATCTATCGTCCCCTTATACTTAGGAATCTCGGGCATACGAAACTTCTTTGGGATTGGCTTTGGAGCCGCACTTGGGGGGAATGGTTTTCCGACAAACTTTTTGGAATCAAGTCCTTTCAGTACCGGTGGTGCCCTCGAGATTTGGTCGACCCTGGAGTTATAATTTTCCACTTTCTTATTATTTTCCTCTATCTTCTTTTCCTATGTCTCGATCCGCTTCACCAGTTCTTCGGGCATTTTTACGATGGGGGGATTAGTCTCTAGTTCTCCTTCATTCAATCTCTTTGGCACTAATTCGACCCCATGAACAATTTCCAGTAATGGTTCGAGCTCGATCCTGCTTGGTGCACGGTTCTGATTTTGGACTTGTGCTAATGCAGCTTGTTGAGTCTGCAACATCTCCAATATCATTCGAAGGCTAATTCTGCCTTCTTCACTATGCATTCTAGTTGGCTTTTCGAGTGTTTCTGTGGATTCTATTTTTAGGGTCGATGCCCAAATTCTCATTAATGGCATTAGGGGAGCTGACATCAACTAGGTCTATGGCCAGCGGTCCATCAGGGTTGACTGGAGGTGCTCTATTTCTCAGGTCGGCCATGTTTTCGTTCCCGCCATGAAGACCAAGATCGTTGTCTATGTGAGTGGGTGCTACTTGAGAGTTCGACATGTTGATTCCTGAAATCAAAGACACTTACGAGAACAAGCATAAAGTAATGTGTGTGATGAGAATTAATACTAGGCAATCACTATTATCCTTAGTCCCATGGTGGGCGCCAAACTATTTACCCTTAAAATCAGATAACAATTAAACTTATAAGTGGTTTTAAGGATATGTAATTTCACCCAGCACCAATTGATAAATATGATAATTAATAGTTGAAATAAACAATAAAGTAAAGCAAACCAGTATTGAAATACATTTAGCTCTCGAGCTAGGTCGCCCTCGAACTGAGAGGGTAAGAGTAGATTTATCAAACCAACTGATTTAAAAGAGAACATAAGAGAAAAGAGTATAGTATTACTTTGATATGCGTGAATGTAAGGTCCTTACAAAATTATCAGAATCCTCTTTATATAGTAGAGGAATCCTATCTATGGTACAATTCTAATTATAAAAGTAAATCTCATGATTAGTTAAACAAGCGCCCTTGATTTGATTTGTTATGAGATTTTTGCCATGATCTTCGATCAGTCACGTATATCTTGCCTTTTCATTATTATGCTATCTTTGGTCTTGCTCGATGCCTGTCCCGTTCAACCTCGATCAATATCGGTTTCAATCTTGCTAGGTGCCTCGAATCTAAACTCGGTACCTTATTGTGACGACCCGACCCGTTGTCACATGAGTTACCGCCCCGTTTCCCCCCATGTTGTGTTGCTTTATGTTTCAATATCGATATTTCAGTTGATCGGGTGCAATTTAGTTGGTTTTAGTTGGAAATGAGGCACTTCGCCTCTTAGAAGGAAGCTTGTTTTGAAAAAGTAAACTAGAAGTTGACTATATAGTTAGAAGGCTCGGATGTGAATTCCGGTTATTTGGTTAGCTTCGGGGAATGATTTGTGACTTAGGAGTGCGATCGGAATTGAATTTGGAGGTCCGGTATAGAATTAGGCTTGAATTGGCGAAGTTTGAATTTCGGTGAATTCCGGTTGATGGGTGAGATTTTGATTCGAGGGTCGGAACGGAATTCCGAGAGTTGCTCCATTAGGTGATTTTGGATATGTGTGAAAATTTTTAGGTCATTCGGACATCGTTTGGTTGGATTTTTGATTGAATGTTAAGTTTTGATGAAAATTAGACTTGAATCCGATGTGTTTTATTGGTTTTAGCGTTGTTTGACGTGTTTTGGGGATTGGAACAAGTTTGAATAAGGTTGTCGGATGTGTTGGTGTTTTTGGTTGAGGTCCCGGGGGCCTCGGGGTGATTTCGGATGGTTAAACGGGAGTTTTAAGCAATTGTTGCAGTCAGATTTTTCACCCTTCTGGTATTTCCGCATCTGCGGAAAAGGAGCCGCTTAAGCGGTTCCGCAGATGCGGTGGGGGAGCCGCAGAAGCGGACAGGTGAGGTCCAGGGGTTTTCCGCATAAGCGGAAGAGGGGTAACTTTTGCGGGACCGCGTAAGCGGTTAAAATACCGCAGAAGCGGTCGAGGGGAAACCGCATAAGCGGTGTTTGGATCGCAGAAGCGGTCCCAGAAGTTTTCGAGTTGAACTGCATAAGCGGTCAAATTGCCGCATAAGAGTGACCACAGGTGCTGTCAGTGGACCGCAGAAGTGGAGAATGGACCTGTGTTATAGTGAACAATGTTCACGAACTTGGAAAAAGAAGAAAAACATTTTAGACTTCGGGAAGAGGAGATTTTGGGCGATTTGGAGAGGATTCGAAGGGGATTCCATTAGGTATGAATTTATAGACTCGAATAATGTTGTTATGGTGTAAAAACAAGGATTCAAACACCGAAATTCAAGGAATTAAATGGTAAAAATGGAGGTTAGGGCTTGAAACCTAAGAAGGTTTGAATTGATGATTTGAGGGGTCAAATGGACTCCGATTCTTGTGTATTTTATATGTACGGGCTCGTGGCGAGACAAGGATTCCGGTGATGTGAGTTTTGTAATTTTTTGAGAAGCGGACCCGGGGCTCGGGTTTTGCTAGTTTCGAGATTTTTGATATTTTTTGATTATTTTTGATTGGGTATTGTTCCCTTAGCATATTGTAATGCATTCGCTCTGATTTTGGTTAGATTCGACGCGCGTGGAGGCCAATTTGAGGGGCAAAGACGTCGCGAGCGAAGAATTTCACCGGTTCGAGGTGAGTAATACTTGTAAATGATATCCTGAGGGTTTGAAACCCCGGATTTGCACATCATAGTGCTGTATTGAGGTGACTTGCACGCCGGATATGGGCGTGGGGTAGAGCACCATTGGGGGACTGTGAATTGGTCCGTCCCGGCTGTTGATTTTTACCGCGTATTTGACTGAAATTATTTGTTATCATCATAATTTGGGCTTATTGCCGTGTTTGGGGCCTTGTGCCGACCTGTATAATCCTTAGGGGATCTTTATGTGTTTTTCCTCACTTGTGTGCATAACATAAATTCTCAGTCATGTTTTCAAATATTAAAAACAATATAATAACTGTGTTTTATACATGAACCTTAAATGAAAAAGGATATGAGGGCTGAGATCCATATAGTATGTCACGTCCGATTGACTGTGGACTTATTTGACTGAGATGGGTCGAGGACCCAGTGGTGAGGATGTTTCCTTGATATGGATCGAGCTACACGCCGTAGCGATTATAATATATTGATATTGAGGCCGAGAGCCTGTTTTATGCCAATACCTGGCTGATATTGCGCTTGGGCTGTAGGAGCCCCTCCGGAGTCTGTACACACCCTGTCGTCGGCGTTAAATGGATCGGACTGCACGCCGCAGTGGGTACCGGAGTGAACCGTCATATGCATTGCATTGCATTCATACATTTGTTTACTATTCATTATTTGTGTTATTTCTTGAGATGCTTATTTGCTGTTATGATATTGTCTGATCACTCTTAAAGAGGATAAATCTTGGATAGTGGTAACAGTGACACTGTATGATATAAACGGGTCAGGTAACAATGGATGACCAGGAACAAGAATATTGCCTGAGGGGCGAGTTTTATGAGCTCATTTTTGCATACTTGTTTGTGCCCGATGGGCTGGCTTTTGTGCTGACTTACGCTACGTGTTTTCGCATTCATTTGCTTAAATGTTGGAAAAAGATATTTCCAAAAGAGATTTTTAAACTGAGCTAGATGTTTCTAAAGGATTTTTCATGGTTTTACTACTTTGATCAAAAGGTTGTACTGTAATATATAACATGATGGAGTGTTTTTTACGTGATTTCTTACCGCTCAGTTATTATTTACTCTTATTACCACTGAGTTGGAAGTACTCACTTTACTCCCTGCACCTCGCGTGCAGTTGCAGGTGTTGTTCACTCGGTAGCGGGTTATTAGCTGATTGAAGATATACTA
The DNA here is from genome assembly GCA_026770625.1 of Nicotiana glauca. Taxonomy (NCBI): domain Eukaryota; kingdom Viridiplantae; phylum Streptophyta; class Magnoliopsida; order Solanales; family Solanaceae; genus Nicotiana; species Nicotiana glauca. Next base: position 216,417 of record MU725710.1, read on the forward strand.
ATATAGCTGGGCAAGGTGACCGCCAGCGTCCACGGCACCTCACTTCATCTTTAATTTCTAGATTTTATTTTGTATATATAATATTGGCCCTATAGTAGTGTTCCTACTTCTTAGATGCTCGTGACTTGTGACACCCCGGTCGGGTTGTGTGGGGTTGTAGTCCTGATTATTATAGCTGTTAAGTTGTATCACTTTACTCATTTATTTTTAAATAATTTTAAAACGAAGTGTATTAGGTTAGTTGGCTGGCCTTGTCTTCACGAGAGGCGCCATAACGACCAGTGTGGGTTTGGGCCGTGACAAGTTGGTATCAGAGCCTAGGTTACTAGGTCTCACGAGTCATGAGCAGGTTTAGTAGAGTCTCGCGGATCGGTACGGAGACGTCTGTATTTATCCTCGAGAGG
>MU725710.1:227903-291151 GCA_026770625.1 Nicotiana glauca
TTTGGCTTCCTTTTTTTTTTTTTTTTTTTAATTATTTCTTGTTTTTTAAATTGTGCACTGCCGTGGGTCGAACGGCTCGAACCATAGATGCATCTATTACCCCGCTCGTGAATCACCCGTGCGATACGGTCAAATATAAATAAGCTCATCAACAAGCAATGATAATATATATATCTGAGGAGTAGTTATTCACAGGAATACCAAATATTCTCTTTTTAAAAGATCGAACAAGATAAGAATCCTTCACTAGTCTCATTTACCTTAATCAAAATAGCTTATACTAATATGAATTTATCATTAAGTTACAAGATTATCACGTAGAGCATGCTTATGGGTCCTAGACTACCCGGACTTAACATAATAGTCACTACGCACGGACCTCGTCACCTAGTACGTACGTAGCCCCCACATAGAATGGAAATTAATTCAATTATTATACATATGGGGACAATTCCCTCTTACAAGGTTAGAAAGGAGACTTACCTCGCTCCAAAGGGCACTTCCAATACCAAAAACGAGTCCAAGCCCTCAATTCGGAGCCGAACGATCCCAAACTAGTTAAATGAAGTAAGAACTAGTCAATATAGACTTACAAGATCGAATTCTAGCTATTTAAGCAATTTCCCAACCATTAACACAAGTTTCCTAAAATTCGACCCTGGGCCCACATGCCCGGATTCTAAGATTTTTCGAAGGAAGTTGTTCTAAACAACCTAAGGATCAATAATATATGATTTCTAATTCATTCCATAATAAATTTCGTGGTTAAATTAAACTTTTATTAAAACACTAGGTTTTTGCTCTAACCCCATAATTTCACCTTAATACTACTATTTAATCTATCTAAGACAATAATATTAAACTAGAAATAGGTAGAACACACTTACCTCAAGATATTAGGTGAAGATCTTCTCTTTAAAGCTCTAAAATCGCCAATGGAAGGGAGGAAAAGTGACATAAATGACTTAGAACTCGTATTAAATGAACCTCATCTGCGGTCAGAGGACCGCATTTGCAAAAATGGGCCGCATCTGCGAAAATGGGCCAAAGAGCTGGGACCGCATCTGCGGCTTGGGAGCTGCATCTGCGATTCCTGGACTGGCCTTCCCTAGGCCGCTTCGGCGATGGGAGGATCGCATCTGCGGTCTTGCACCTGCGGTCCAACAACTGCAGGTGCGGTTATGACAGAAGCAGCAGCTTCAGCTCCTTGCAAAATTTTGCACTTCACTCGAGCCTCGTCCGATTGACGCTCGGGGCTCCGGGGCCCCTGTAACGACCCGTCGGTCATTTTGGAATTTACACCCCGATCCTTTATTAACTGTTTTTCCCAAGTTTATTTCTGCTATTTTCATTTTCCTGGATGTTCGGTTTTGAGTTTCGGAGAGTTTTGGGACACTTAGTCCCTAAATGAGAGCTTAAGTGTTGGAAAAATGACTAGTCGGAACAATGTGAAGACGGTCTCGGAATGAAAATCCGATGGTTCCGTTAGCTCCATTAGGTGATTTCGGGTTTAGGGGCGTAGTCGGATTATGTTTTGGAGGTCCGTAGCTAATTTAGGCTTGAAATGCCGAAAGGTCGAATTTTGAAGTTTCCGGTTTGATAGTGAAATTTTGATCCGAGGGTCGGAATGAAATTCCAAAAGTTGCAGTCGTTCCGTCATGTAATTTGGGATGTGTGTGTAAATTTTTAGGTCATTCGGACATGGTTTGGTTAGGTTTTTGATCGAAAGCATATTTTGAGGAAATTTGGAGTTCTTAGGCATAAATCCTTGATTAATTCAAGTTTCCGATGTTGTTTTAGGTGGTTTAAGGATTGGTACAAGTTTGAATAAGGTATTAGGTGTTATTGGTGCCTTTGGTTGAGGTCCCGGGGGCCTCGGGTGTGTTTCGGATGCTCAACGGGTCATTTTAGAACTTAGAACAATTGCAGCAGACCAGTTCTGGTTGCATTTGCGAGTGGAGTCTCGCATTCGCGAAGAGGAGCTGGGGCTGGGGCTGGGGCTGGGGGAGAAAATTGTGCTTCGCGTTCGCGAAGTTCATCCCACATTCGCGAAGTAGTGTGGTGTTGAGCTACACGTTCACGAGAAGGAGAGTCGCGTTTGCGATGTACTGGAAAGTTGAGCTTCGCGTTCGCGGGTAAGGAGACATGTTCGCAAAGAAGGAAAAAATGGTCAACATCAATTTGTACTTCGCGAACGCGATGCTTTGACCGCGTTCGCGATGAAGGGTTTTAAATGTCTGGACAGAATGTTTAAAAGGCTTATTTCGCGAGTCTTAGCCTTGTTTCCTCCATTGTTAGGCGATTTTGAAGCTTTTTGAAGTGGGTTGAAGACGGATTCAAGGGGAATTACTTGGAGGTAACATTTTTTGACTTCATAACTCGTTTATATGTGGTTAAAGACCTAATTAGTGGAGAAATTTGAAGAAAATAGGTAATTAGGGCATGAGTTTAAGAGACCTTTAAATGAGGATTTGAGGGGTCATTTGGGCTCCGAATTCAGTATTCTTGGTATGGATGAACTCGTGAGAGTATGAGGATTCCAAAAATACAAAATTCACCCGATTCCGAGATGTGGGCGTGAGGGGCATTTTGGTCATTTTACCTAATTTCGCGCATTAGCATAGAATTTAATTATAAAGTCAGTTACTTGAAGTGTTATTTACATTATGCAAATGTATTTAATAGATTTGGGCCATTTGGAGTCGGATACTCGTGGCAAAGGTGTGGTCTCGAGTTGATTTGAGCTTTATTCGAGATAAGTGGCTTGTCTAACCTTCTATGGGGGACTTTTCCCCTTATGATTGATATTGTGGTAATTGAAATGCCTCGTACATGAGGTGATGAGCACGTACTAGTGCTAATTATTGGAAATCTAGTTTTCTTTAAAAATAGCCTTGAATTGTGTTCTTCCTTCCTTGCTTACACTGTTTGGACATTAAACCTATTGTAGCTTAGAGAAACATGTCTACTTGACTAAATTGCTCTATCTGTCTTAACTGTCTTAATTGTAATATGTGAATCATGCTAGGTTAGGGTTACCTACTTCACCTTGATATGAATTTGATTGGATTGAATTTTTGTTGTTGTTGTTGTTGTGTATTTACTTTAGAACTATGGAACGGTATTTCGAGAGATCCCCCTGCACTTTATTTTGGGACTACGGGATGGTATCTCGGGAGCTCCCCTGTATGTTTACTTTGGGACTACGGAATTGCATTCTGGGAGATCCCCCTGCATATTTATGAGTTGGACTACAGGACTACACCCGGGAGATCCACTGGACATGATATTTATATTTGGGTACTACAGGACGGTATTCTGGGAGATCCCCGGTCGCTATCTCGGAGTTGAGTTATGTTCTTTTGCTGTGTTTTACTTGCCTTTGTAATAGTTGCTATCCTTTATATCTTGTTTTATTTAATTACACTGTCATTTCACATTATTAAACCTGTATCTTATTTAACCTTAGTAGGGTCCTGACCTTCGTCGTCACTACCCAACCGAGGTTAGGCTTGTCACTTACTAAGTACCGCTGTGGTGTACTCATGCCCTTTCTGCACATGTTTTTTATGTGCAGATCCAGGTACTACTGCACAGACTTACCATCCTTGAGGCAGGGAGAGCTTTTGGAAACTTCGAGGTACATCTGCCACGTCCGCAGACCGAATAGTCTCCATCTTTATTCTATCTTGTAGTATTAGCCCTTCTATCATACTGTTGATGTAGAGATTTCGGAGTTAGAGCATTTTTACTATATTTCTCTCAGCTTGTGTTTCCGTGAGTTTTCGGGTTTTGGGATAGTATTATAGAATTTAATATATTGTGTTGTATGTGCCGAGTGGCATTTTACATTTTGTTTCCTTTTTGTTAAATCTTGGTTTTAAGTTATAATTTCCGCAAGGTTTCGATTATTTTTTCGCACTTGTTAGGCTTACCTAGTCGTAGGGACTAGGTGCCATCACGACAGTTCACGGAGGGCGAACTGGGGTCGTGAAAAGTTGGTATCAGATCTCTAGGTTTATAGGAATCACGGAACATAGACTTGTTTATTAAAGTCTCACTGATCGGTACAGAGACGTCTGTACTTATCTACGAGAGGCTATGTAATTGTTAGGAAAAATTCCACTTCCTTTGATTTCCTTATCGTGCGGGATTTTTGATATCACAACTAAACTTCTGTCATTCTATACTCTCACAAATGGTGAGGACACACACAACCCGAGAGGATCAGGCACCCGCACCTCCTACTGTAGCCGTCAGAGGTCGGGGCTAGGATAGAGGCCGAGGACGCGCTCGTGGTGCAGCCAGAGCACCCGCGCGAGCTGTCATCGAGGCACCACCAGCATTACCAGCTGGAGTCCAGACACCCGATACGTCTGCCACTACTACTCCAACACTCCAGAAGACTTTGGCACAGTTTATGAGTATGTACACCACTTTGGCTTAGGCAGGGTTGCTTCCCCTTACTGTAGCCACATCCTAGGCCGAGGGAGGAGTACAGACTCCCGTTGTCCGTACTACTGAGCAGCGAGTGAATGTTGAGCAGGTCCTAGAGGTTATACCTGCACTGCCTGCAGTACCGGTTCAGCCCAAGGATAGGGCAGCGGCTTCAGAGGATGAGTAGCAGAGACTTGAGAGGTTCAAGAAATATGATCCTCTGGTATTTAGTGGGTTAGAATCAGAAGATGCCTTGGGATTTCTGGAGGAGTGCTACCGTATTCTTCGCACTATAGGCATATCAAGATCGAGCGGGGTTTCCTTCGCTACTTTCCAGCTTCGAGGAGCCGCCTATCAGTGGTGGTGTACTTACTAGTTAGACAGTCCGGATGAGGTAACTTCCCTGACTTGGGCTCAGTTTTCAGATATGTTCACGAGGGAGTATGTCCCCTAGAGTCTTAGGAATTCCTGGCGTATGGAGTTTAAGCGTTTGCACCAGGGTACTATGACTATCTCGGAGTATGCTCTCCGTTATATTGACTTGGCTAGACATGCCCCATCTTTGGTTTCTACGGTCCGCAAGAAGGTTTGACGGTTCATTGATGGGCTGATTCCCAGCATCAGATCTAGCATAGCTCGCGAGTTAGAGACGGATGTGTCTATCAGCAGGCGGTGAGCATTGCTAGGAGGATTGAGGGTATGCATGCTAGGGGCATTGAAGAGAGGGAGGCCAAGAGGTCTCGAGAGCCGGGCCATTTTTTCGGTGCCCATGCCCCAGCTGCAGGTCGTCATGGTAGGGGTCATATGGGTCACCCCGTTCATTCAACTCTTCTGGTAGCTAGTGATATTCCAGCTCTACCTAGGCCTCAGGAGCCTTATTATGCACCTCCAATCTCTAGTGCGCCTCCTGCACGGGTGCTTCTAGTGCTCAGTCCAGCAGACCTGGCCCGAGCCAGTCACAGCCGCCACATCCTCCTAGAGCTTGTTTTGAGTGTGGTGACATACGCAATATGGTGAGGGATTTCCCCAGACTCAGGAGGGGTGCACCTCTGTAGACCCCTCAGCCACATCAGGCCTCACAGAGCTCTCAGGCTATGGTTCCAGCACCAGTTGCTACTCCACCAGGCCAGCCAGCCAGGGGTGGAGGTCGGGGAGGTAGAGGTCTCCCTTGAGGGGGAGGCCAAGCCATATATTATGCTCTTCTAGGCCGTACTGAGGCCGCCGCCTCCGATTCTATCATCACAGGTACTATCTTGGTTTGTCACAGAGATGGATCGGTTATATTCGATCCAGGCTCCACTTATTCTTATGTGTTTTCTTATTTTGCTCCGTATTTGGGTGTACCTCGGGATTCTTTGAGTTCCCCAGCTTATGTTTCTACTCCTGTGGGAGATTCTCTTGTTGTGGACCGCGTTTACCGGTCATGTTTGGTTATTCTTGGTGGTTTTGAGACCAGAGTTGACTTATTATTGCTCAGTATAGTTAATTTTGATATTATTTTGGGCATGGATTGGTTGTCGCCCCATTATGCTATTCTTGATTGTCACACCAAAACTGTGACACTAGCCATGCTAGGTTGTACCGCGTATTGAATGGAGGGGTGCCTTAGGCCACACTCCTAGCAGAGTTATCTCTTTCCTTAAGGCTTAACATATGGTTGAGAAAGGTTGTGATGCGTACTTAGCTTATGTCAGAGATGCCAGTATGGATACTCCTTCTGTTGATTCAGTCCCAATAGTACGGGATTTCCCAACTGTGTTTCCAACTGATCTTCCGGGCATGCCACCCGATAGGGATATTGATTTTGGCATTGATCTATTATCGGACATTTAACCTATTTCTATCCCTCCGTACCGTATGGCTCCTCTTGAGTTGAAGGAGTTAAAGGAGCAATTGCAGGAACTACTTGATAAGAGTTTTATTTGGTACAGTGTTTTACCTTGGGGTGCTCCTGTCTTGTTTGTGAAGAAAAATGATGGTTCTATGCGTATGAGTATCGATTATTGCCAGTTGAATAAGGTTACAATGAAGAACCGTTATCCTTTGCCTTGTATTGATGATCTGTTTGACCAGCTTCAGGGTGCACTGGTGTTTTTTAAGTTTGATTTGCGCTCAGATTACCATCAGTTGAAGATTCAGGAGCCAGATATCCCGAAGATTGCCTTCAAGACTCGGTATGGTCATTACGAGTTCCTTGTTATGTAATTTGGGCTGACCAATGCCCCAACAGCTTTTATGCATTTGATGCACATTGTATTCCGGCCATACCTTGACTCTTTTGTCATTGTCTTTATTGATGACATCCTGGTGTATTCCCGGAGTCGAGGAGAGCATGAGCAGCACTTGAGGACAGTGCTCCAGACCTTGAGAGAGAAGCTGTATGCTAAGTTCTCAAATTATGAGTTTTGGTTGGATTCCGTGGCGTTCTTGGATCGTGTGGTCTCGAGATAGGGTATTCAGGTTGATCTGAAGAAAGTGGAGGCCGTGCAGAGTTGTCCCAGACTATCCTCAGCTACAGAGATCCATAGTTTTCTTGGCTTGGTGGGTTATTACCGTCGATTTGTTCAGTGATTTTCATCGATTGCAGCCCCTATGACTAGATTTACCCAGAAGGGTGCTCCGTTCCAGTAGACGAACGATTGTGAGGCGAGATTTCAGAAGCTCAAGAAAGCCCTGACTACAGCCCCAGTTTTGATAGTGCCTACCGGTTCGGGGTCTTATACTATCTATTGTGATGCCTCGAGAGTTGGCCTTGGGCCGGTATTGATGCAGGATGGTAGGGTGATTGCCTATGCGTCCAGACAGTTGAAGATACATGAGAAGACAGTCTTCTACTTCTAGTCGACTGCTCTATGACGGGCTTCCCTCTTTCCTTGGCTCTGCTCGCTCGAATTATCCTGTCCATGATCTTGAGTTAGCTGCCGTTGTTCATGCCTTAAAGATTTGACGTCATTACTTGTACGGTGTGCCTTGTGAGGTATATATCAATCACCGGAGTTTGCAGCATCTGTTCAAGCAGAAGGATCTTAATTTGCGTCAGAGGAGATGGCTAGAGTTGCTGAAGGATTATGACATCACTATCTTATATCACCCGGGCAAGGCCAATGTAGTGGCCGATGCTTTGAGCCGCCGGGTAGAGATTTTGGGGAGTTTGGTTTATTTACTAGCAGAAAGGCCTATGGCGATGGATGTTCAGGCCTTAGCCAGCCAGTTTGTGAGATTGGATCTTTTGGAGCCCAGCCGAGTTCTAGCTTGTGTTGTCTCTTGGTCTTCCTTGTTTGATCATATCAGGGAGCGGCAATATGATGACCCTCATTTACTTGTCCTCAAGGACAAAGTATTGCATGGCGATGCTCGAGATATTACCATTGGTGATGATGGAGTATTGAGGATGCAGGGTCGAGTTTGTGTACCCAATGTCGATGGGCTTCGGGAGTTAATTCTAGAGGAGGCCCACAGTTTGCGGTATTCCATTCATCCGGGTGCTACGAAGATGTATCAGGATTTGAGGCAGCGCTACTGGTGGAGGCGGACGAAGAAGGATATAGTTGGGTTTGTAGCTTGGTACCTTAATTGTCAGCAGGTGAAGTATGAGCACCAGAGACCGGGTGGATTACTTCAGCAGATAGAGATTCCGGAGTGGAAGTGGGAGCGGATCACCATGGACTTTGTATCTGGACTCGCACGAACTTTGAAGAAGTTCAATGCCATTTGGGTTATTGTGGATTGGCTGACCAAGTCCGCATATTTCATCCCTGTGTGTACTACCTGTTCTTCGGAGCGGTTGGCGGAGATTTACATCTAGGAGATTGTCCGTCTGCATGGTATTCCAGTTTTCATTATTTCAGACAGAGGTACTCAGTTCACATCGCGGTTCTGGAGGCAGGAGTTGGGTACTCGGGTGGAGTTGAACACAACATTTCACCCTCAGACGGATGGGCAGTCCGAGCGCACTATGAGCACGTGATTTTTGCCTCGCATGATTTACTCCTACAGGATTCTTAAAATTAGGATTTTTCATTTAATTATTTGATTAATTGCATAATTTTTGTGTTTGTTTGCATGTTTAATTTTATGCATTACAAAAAATATTGTATTTGCATTTAGGGTCCTATTTTATATTTTTAGGCTAATTAGTCATTTAATGTTACAAAAATGAAAGAAAATACCAAAAATTGTTCATTTTTGCATTTTATTTTTTAATGTTTTCAAATTTGTTATAGTTTTCTTTTAATTTAGGACTTAATTAATTTTTGGGAAGCAATTAGTTTGTTAGTTTAGTTGTGGAATTTAAATAAGATTTTTGTTTTGTTTAATTTCGTATTTAATAAATTTGAAAATAAAAAAAGGAAGGAAAAGAAAAGGAAATCAAAGAAAATTGAAGGTCTTATTAAAATTCCCAATTTTTGGGCCAGTCCCTGAATCTACCCCTTAGCCCAATTATTTAAATGCCCCAGCCCAAACCAAAAACCCCTCACCTGGCCCAGTCCAATAGGGCACCCGATCCAGGATCCCCTAGACGACCAAAACGACACCGTTTATTTTAAATTCAATCCTAGCCGTTGAGGTTAGATGATCCAACGACTCAGAAACCTAGATCACTTGATATATATATGTCCTAACGTCCCCCTACCCCTTCATCTCTCTTCTCTATCAAACCCTAGAGACCGATCCCTCCGCCTCGAGCTGCCGTCTGCCGCCGTCAGAAATCGCCTACGGTGGCGGTGAGTCTCCAAACCACCCTAAATTTACACCGTAGTTTCCTCTCCGCCCCCACATTCCCAATCCACAACCAGCTTCCTTCAAATATACTCAGAACTCCTCGAATCTGAGTTTGAAATCACGAACCCTAGCACCGCCACAATTTCTCTGATGGCGGCGCCACCACAAAATGACCACAAAATAACACTCCATAAATTTCCCAACCCCCTTACCACGAATATCCACTCCATTTATCTCAAATCACCAGGAACTGTCCACATCTTGAATCAAAATAAAACCCTAATTCCCAAAAGGGACTCAGGTTCGATCCTGTTTGAAGATTTGGGTCTATCTCGATTTTATTCGTGTGTTCTTATTAAGAACACACGATTAATATCGTAGTAGGCCAGAAATCAAAGAGTCAAAGGCTGTCCCCTATTTCTTATCGCCCCGGACCTTTTAGGTATTTGTTTTCTTTCTTTAGTTTTCTTCTTTTAGTTTTCTTTCTTTTCTATTCCTCTGTCCTTTCTCCCATTTGCTGTTCATTTGTTTCCCTGTGTTCGTTCAATGTTCATGCTAGATTTTGTTTATTAAGTATTGTTATTTCATTTTTAGTATAATTTTATCTTGCTTTGGTTCTGATTTTAATCTGCCGGATTTCCTTGTTTGGGCAATTTTTGGATAATTTCTAAGATGGTGGATCATGATTTGATTGGGTTCATAAAATTGAACAGCCCAGAAAAGAATTAAATTGGGCTTATTTGGATCCATCAACTCGGGTCAATTGGACCCAGGTTCTGTTTGGTTTTTCATGGTAATTAATGGGACCGTAAAGAGTAGTTTGGGATTTAGCCTTAGAGAATCTTGCAGTAACAGAAATAGGAAACATCTAGAAGCTTCTAGTGGGGGGGTGGGGGTGGGTTTCTTTTTGAATTTTAGACTTTTGGTAGTATAATTTGAGTAACAAGTCAAAATTTTAGGGATGCCTAAGCTAAAACAAGAACTGAAAAGGGACCTAAGGGGTAAAATAAAATCTGCAGGGCTGCCCTACTTGTTTGCCTATAAAGGCACTTCTTTCTTGCCTTAGAAAGGGTTTGAAAAAAGAGCAAAAATAGAGACAGTTGAAAAATACAAAAAAATACTGTTCTATTAGAAAAATTCCTGAAATTCTTGAGATCCCCATTCTAAAATAATTCCTGAACAGCTTAGAGTAAAAAATGAGTTGAATTCTGGTTGGTATTAAAGGGTTTGGGTTCAGGTTTTGGTTGTATTTTGATTTTGAGCTTTATGTGCTACTGTTATGGATTCAAACTTGTTTTAAAGTAATCATTTCTGGGCTGATCTTGTTGCTGAAACAGTATTCCTGTTACATTGCCATTGCTGATCTCCCATCCCTTAACACTTTTCACTTTCAGGTACTTTCCTTAGCTCATGATTGAGGATCAATTGCTGAACATGTAATAGATTTGAAGTGTGTGTTAAATGAAGGTTGCATTCAAGTTGATCTCCCTGTTGCCTTACTATCATTTTATATTTCATACTTAGGTTTAGAACTATAGATATTGATTAGACTTTTCTTTTTTGAAATTGTGCATGTAAGAGATTCTTATAGAGTATTCTGTATGTGTATTGATAGATTGGACTATGGACTTTAATTATGTAAATTCATGCTCGATTTTGTGTTTTTGATCTCAGCTACTGTTAGTATTCTGCTGAAAATCGCCTAATCCTACTCTTGCAAAATTGGCTGTTTACATGTATGTGTGCAGTCTTATATAAATGCAACGTTGAAGTGCTAGTTAGCAATGGACATTTTACATGAGTTTTGATTTAAGGAAGCATGACAGTATAAGTAGGGTATTTCTGTAATGTTTTGGTTTCTAATATATGAGAGATAACCGTGGGAATGTGTAAGATTATAACTAGTGTGAATGATGAGTTGCTTGTTTTTTCGATTTTAAAATTTAGCAATTGTCTCTTCATAAACATTAGCTCAAATTGTAACTCTGATTTGGATTTATTTAGGTGATATGTGGTTTGAACAGTAACATGTTAGTACTAAGAATAGCTTAATTGTAAAATTTCAATCATTATCTGGTGGGTTTGTTTTAAAGCCATTTGTTTAGTATTTGCAAATATTGATAATTCACTTTGCATACTCGATCTGGGATCTCATGGTCTACTGAGGATAATTAATTCGTCAATTGGGCCTATTCTTGAGCCCGACATGGAAGGGTGTTGAAATCACCCTTTGGAATAATTTTCAAGTATATAGCCTGTTGGGCCTCGCGCTAGGCCCAGTCTTCAACCATTACTTTTCCTTTAATTAAAATGAGCTATTAGCCCAAACCATGATGGAATTCTACTTTTTAATTTTCCATATTTAGACTTCTCTAATTAGAAAGGAGGTGAGCCATATTAGATAATAATAATAGTTCATGGCCCTCCGAAATTTAGATAAGACATCCTTTAAAATAGAATCGAGGTGCGCCGCGCCAAATAAAATCACAAATGCGTGGCCCTCTTTAATTATTTTCTTTAAAAATACTTAGACTTCGAGGCATGCCATTTAGCGAATTTGCATGGCCCTCGCAAAGTTAACAATGCATTAGTTGCTTTAGGCACGTTATTTAATAATATTACCTTCCTAAACTCGGGAGCACATTTATGTGACCCAAAATCTCAATGATGTTAAAATATGTCAAAGACCGCGGGTGCATTTATGTGACGTGGTTCAAGACGTGTTTTAATAACGTTGCAATATTCCTTAAAATTAAATAAAAGTGGTTAAATGTTTAAAATTGCACCATAGGTTTAAAACATGTATTAAAATCAGATAATAGGCCAATTATAATAGTCTAAGCAACCGTGCTAGAACCACGGAATCCGGGGGTGCCTAACACCTTCCCTCGGGTTAACAAAATTCCTTATTCAGAATTTCTGATTCGCAGACTTCAAAAGGAAAAGTAAAAATTTTCCTCGATTTGGGATTCAAAATAAACCGGTGACTTGGGATATCAAATAAACTATCCCAAGTGGCGATTTTGAAATAAATAAATAATCCCATTTTGAATAATGTCACTTAAAGTGGAAAAACTCCTTTATATACTACCTTTCGGGGTGGTGTGTAAAAAGGAGGTGTGACAGCTCTGGCGACTCTGCTGGGGATAATCGGAACCCAGAACTTCGGTTCAGGGTTTGAGAATTCGAGCTTAAAATAGCTGTTATGATTGGCTTCATTTATCATCTGATTTTCCTACATGTTTGAGCATAATGTGCTAAATGCTTTTACCGCTTTGATATTCTGTGAATTGTATATAAAACTGCTACGAAACCTTTCTTTTCTCATCTTCGGGGATGTGCTCACTGGTTGAGACTCCCTATTCTATTAGTGTCACACCTTGAAATAAGAAAGAGGCTCAGACAAGTTACTAAGCCGGATGGCCTTTTGGTTCCCGGTACGTAGCCCCCTCCTCGGCTCGAGTTATCCGCTCGGGTGCACAGTCTAGAAAAATAAACCCAGGGTTTAAACCTAGTATAACAAAGCCTCATGCCGGATCCCTAGTAAGAACGTTTGTCTGCATCACGTGCATTTGACTTAGGAGACTCAATATAGGGGTTGGGTCTGTCTAGGACAGGTGTACCTGAAATGAAAAGACCATCCTGATGCATCCTACTTGCTACCTGTGCATTTATTTGCTTCGGAGTTGCATGTTGACCGGCTTGTGAATAATGGGAGAGAGTTGAAATATTAGGGTTAAGTGAGTTAATCATCTGTTTTGAAAAACCAATACACCAATGGTACTGAAACTCTACTGAATTTTTGAGAAAATAAAAGAAAAGAAAATTTTTCAAAAATAGTTGGTTTCGTCAAATCTGCCCAACTACGCCAGTTTGACTCCCACCGAATGTGGGATACGTAGGCAACCCCCATCGGGTCCAACTTCCCTTTTTGCAAAAATAGTACAAAAACAATAAAATTTTAATTTTTGTCACAAATAAGTCGGGTGATGCCATTCTTGTTTAAAATAAGCCAAATGTCCCCGAAAGGGCGCCGGAAAGCTGTTTTTGCAAGAATAACCACCTTGGATCATTTTCAACTGTTAGCGGGCACAACCTTAAAATCTTCTTCCTCGAAGTGCTAAAAGGTCGTATCTGCAAGGCTGGGTTTTTTTTTTAAAAATAAAAGTTTATGAAAAATTGAAAATTCCCAAAAAATTATTTCCTTACTTTTTGCATTTATTTTTCTTGAACTACGTAATGATATGATTCACGTGGCGTCGTGATACGTAGGCAATCCTCATCGGATCCAGTCATAATTTTGTAAATAACCCCAATAAGAAAAGAAAACAAAAAAATTGAGGAAAAATGAGAGAAAAAGGGGCAAAAGAAAGGAAAAGCAAAAAAGAGAGAGTGGGAATCGAAAGAAGAAAAATGGAAGGAAAAGCCGGGATGAAGCCTACAAACGTTGCAAAACATGTAGAAACCCATTTAACTGTATAGGTGCATCACACCCCAACGTGCGATTACCTATCTGTTATTTGTCTTAAACTAACCAGTTGCTGCTGTCACAATTCCAGCCCAGGTTTTTATAGAACGGTGGTTGGTTTTCCTGGTAAACTGGCCTCATATCCATACTTTACTAGATAAAAAAGGAGCATCGAAATGTCTTCAGAAACGACCTTGACAACGATCCCCATCTCAGATGATAGCCCAATCTCAGGCATCCAGACATCAGAATCTGCAGTGGCTGAAGAGAACAGGATCTTGCGCCTTCGGGTCATGGAAATGTGGGACGCTTGGGCGAATGGAAGAGAGATGCCAAGTGCAATCCCAGGATTCCCCGAACTATTCCCTAGATCAGGGGGTACCTCTAATGTTCCAATCAGTCAACCAAACACCCCATTAGGACAGCCAACTATATCATCTCATTTAGTGGGAACACCTTCTGAGGTTCGCCCCCAGGTGTTCATGTCCGGTGCTGCCTCAAATATCTTCACCGCTCCCCCATGCTCATCCACACAGCACAGCCTACACTGCCTAAGCCTACTTTTGACCCTTCAGCCTTCACATTCCAAACACCCACCTTCTAAATGGAGCCTCCTCAGTTCCCTACTTATACTTATCCTGAGCCGCCTGAATTTGAGTTCACTGCGGGACATGAAAAGACTGCCAAAACTCTCGAGCAGGAAGAGATTGCAAAGAGGATGAGAAGCATGGAGCAGAGCCTAAAAAACATACAAGGTCTTAGTGGGCAGAAAAGTGTGTCCTATGCTGATTTATGCATGTTCCCTCACGTGCACTTGCCACTGGGATTCAAAACTCCCAAGGTTGAAAAGTACGATGGGCATGGTGATCCTATTGCTCATCTTAAGAAATACTGCAATCAGTTGCGAGGATCCGGAGGAAGGGAAGAGTTACTCATGGCCTATTTTGGCGAAAGTCTAGTTGGTATTGCCTCCGAGTGCTGTATGGATCAAGATATATCTCGTTAGCACATCTGGGATGACCTTGCTAGAGACTTTGTCAGACAATTCCAGTACAATATAGACATTTCTCCAGACAGAAACTCGTTGACAAATTTGAAAAAGAAGTCCTCGGAGAGCTTCCAGGAGTACACAGTTAAGTGGCATGAACAAGCATCTAAATTAAAGCCTCCAATGGACGAGGTCGAAATGGTTATAGTGTTCCTCCAGGCTTAGGAAGCTGACTACTTCCAAAATATGATGTCTGCTATGGGAAAACCGTTTGCTGAAACTATCAAAATCTGTGAAATGGTTAAGAACGGATTGAAAACGGGTCGAATTCTAAGCCAGTCTGCTATTAGAGCTACCTCCCAAGCCATTCAGGGCGGGTCTGGAGGAGTAGCGAAGGGCAAGAAAAAGGAAGACACATCCATGGCAGCATCGGGTGCAAGAAAACACCGTGCTCCCAGATCCATGTTCCCAGGAAGAACCCCTCAGCATTATTACCCCCACCAGGACATGGCCTATGCTCCTCAACTGTACATGGTCATGAATGCTCAACCTTATGTCCGGCCTCAACAATAAGCCAACATGAACCAAGCTCTATTTCCAAGAAACCAACCTCCTCACCAAAACCACTACAACCCACGTCCTCCACAAAATAACTTTCCCCCTCGTGAGCCACCCAGGAGGCAAAATTTACACCAATCGGTAAATCCTACTCCAGTCTATTTCCAAAGCTTGTCCAAATGGGTCTGCTACAGCCAGTTTCTCAAACAAGGCAAAACCCAGCATCACCCGCTTATAGAGCTGGTGTCAGATGTGCTTATCACTTAGGGGCGGAAAGGCACGTCACAGATGATTGTTGGACCTTGAAAAGAGAAGTGGAGAACTTTATAGAATAGGGAAAGATAGTGCTAAGGGATGAGGATGTCCCCAATGTGACTAATAACCCACTGCCAGCCCACAACAGCGGGCCAGTAATCGGAATGATTTGTGAGGATAAGGAATTTGACCTGGCATTGAAGGCCATAATTGCCATTGCTGATGTAGAGAAAAAGCCAAAAACCTCCTCGAAGCAAGATAAAGGGGGGAAAAAGATCAAAGCCACACACTCCAAATCAGAAAAGAAAACTGAAGCAGGAATTGGGGCAACGCCTGCCAAAGATGTTGTTCTCTATTTCCCACGGGGCCGCAAGGAAAAAAAGATTACTTTGAGTCCTCCCAGGAGATTTGAAATGAACAAGGAAACCAAATGTACATGCCCAAGGGAGCTTATGTGATGCGGGGGCCAACTAATCCACCAAGGCTGAGTGAGCCCGTGGTTATTGGCCGCGCGTCATAGAAGCCCATGACTGATCCTTCTGCGGTGCCTTAGAACTACCATAAAATAGTGGTGACATATGAGGGCAAGGAAATCTCAGGAGAGGTTCAAGAAAATTATCCTATTGAAAAGTACTCCAACTTGGAAGAAGTTAACAACGCCACTAAAAAGCGCTTCCCATCTAAAAAACCCGTGAGTGCCGAAGAGGCGGAAGCTTTCTTTCAAAAAATAAAGATGGCGAATTATGAAGTGGTTGAACAGCTTCAAAAGTTTCCTGAACAAGTCTCCTTGCTGTCTTTGTTGATGAAATCCCCCGAACACCAGAAGGTATTAATCAAGACCCTCAATGAAGTGTATGTGCCTGCTGAGACTTCCGTGGAGCAATTGGAAAGAATGGCAGAAAGGTTTTTCGCAATCAACCAGATCTCCTTTAGCAAGAATGACTTGCCCTCAGAAGGGGCCGCATATAACAAAGCCCTGCACTTAACTGTCAAATGTGAAGGGTACTACGTGAAAAGAGTCATGGTGGACGAAGGCTCTGGGGTGGACATCCGCCCACTCTCAACTCTACAACACATAGAAATTGGGACCGAAAGGATTCGTCCCAACAATGTCTGTGTACGAGCTTTCGATGGTATAGAAAGGGATATGATTGGAGAGATCGATCTAATTCTGACCATTGGCCCAGTAGATTTTGAGGTGACTTTCCAGGTTTTAGACATGGACACATCCTACAATTTTCTCTTAGGGAGGCCATGGATCCATGAAGCAGGGGCTGTACCCTTCACTCTTAATCAAGTGGTAAAATTCGAGCATGAGGATCAAGAGATCGTGGTCCACGGGGAGGACGAGCAATCAATTTATTGGGACCCATTAGTCCCATGCCTCGAAGCAAGAGAAGGAAGCGAGCACATAGTTTTTCAGGCCTTTGAAGTTGTGGTGGTAGACCAGTATGAAGAGGGAAACCTTTGCCCCCAACCCTTCCTTTCCGATGCATCAATCATGGTGGCTAAAGAAATGATCCGACATGGCTTCAAACCGGGGGAGGGAATCAGGAGATCCCTGCAAGAAATAGCTGAACCAGTTACCCTGCCTGTCACATAGAAGTTCTTCGGGGTAGGATTCCAACCTAATCCAGATGATATAAAATGGGCGAACGACAGAAAGAATGATGGATGGGTTTTGCCTCAACCACTACCACATCTGTACGAGACATTTGTCAAGCCAAAATATAATGAAGAAGAGGAGGATGAGGCCTTTACGGCCGAAGAGATTAAAGAAATATGTGGGGAAATGAGAAAGATACTATATGAAACCCACATGGTTCAGCCGGGAGAGGGCTCAAGCACCGCTGAGGTACTGTATATGGGACCAAATGCCAAGCTGCAGAATTAGAGGGCTACACTATTCCCAATCAGGCGGGAGTCCCGGTAGACCTGTCCTGCCGCTTTTTCTGCATCGCGAGTTATTCGAGGGTGTATCTCGGATGTTTTCTTTAGTTTTTTGTCTTTAAATTTCCAAATGTAAACCCTGTTATCTTCAAATTCCAAGAAATGAAATCAATATTTCATCGTTCACCTTTCTTTATTCTTTCTGATTTTGCTATTTTTCAATTTTCTTCTTTCAATTCTAATAATGTGGCTTTAAATAACATGACATGCCTGTGGACTTCATGCCCAGATCCAAACACACTGTCTAATTGTGAAAAAATGAACCAAGAATCAGAATACGATGAAGAAGAGGCTTTTAGGGAAATAAATCGAGAATTGGAAAAATTTGAGAATAAACCTAAGCCAAACTTAAATGATACTGAGCCGGTTAACTTGGGAAGTTCTGAAGAAATCAGGGAAACCAAGATAAGCATTCACACGGACGTGAAAATACGGGATGCAATAATCCAGCTCCTGTTTGAGTTCAAAGATGTATTTGCTTGGTCGTATGACGACATGCTAGGACTGAGTGTTGATTTGGTGGTTCATAAGTTTCCAACCTACCCCGATTGCCTCCCAGTCCCGCAAAAGCAAAGAAAGTTTAAAACTGACATCAGTGATAAGATTAAAGAAGAAGTCACAAAATAGTTGAAAGCAGGGGTAATACGAGTGGTCCGGTACACCACATGTCTAGCTAATATAGTCCCAGTTCCGAAGAAAGACGGGAAGACCCGAGTTTGTGTGGATTACAGAGATTTAAACAAGGCAAGTCCTAAAGACAACTTCCTTTTACCCAACATCCACATCCTTGTTGATAACTATGCCAAATATGAAATACAGTCCTTCGTAGACTGTTACGCAGGATATCACCAGTAGTTGATGGATGAAGAAGACGCAGAGAAAATAGCCTTTACCATACCCTGGGGTACATACTGTTACAGAGTCATGCCGTTTGGTCTGAAGAATGCTGGGGCAACTTACATGAGGGCCATGACCGCCATTTTCCATGATATGATGCATCAAGAGATAGAGGTGTATGTGGACGATGTAATCATCAAGTCCAAAACCCAGGATGACCATGTTTGAGATTTAAGAAATTTTTTTGAGTGGTTGCACAAATATAATTTGAAGCTAAACCCAGACAAATGTGCGTTTTGAGTCCCATCGGGCAAACTTTTGGGCTTTATAGTTAGCCGAAGGCGGATCGAGTTAGATCCAACAAAAATAAAATCTATCCGGGATTTGCCTCCTCCGAGAACCAAGAAAGATGTGATGAGCTTGTTGGGTAGATTAAACTATATCAGCCGGTTCATTGCTCAGTTGACATCCACATGTGAGCCCATATTCAAATTGCTGAAGAAATATGCAGCGATCAAATGGACGGATGAATGTCAAGAAGCTTTTGATAAGATCAAGGAATATCTATCAAATCCACCAGTCTTGGTCCCACCAGAGCCAGGGAGGCCTCTGTTCTTGTACCTGACCGTCTTGGAAAATTCTTTCGGCTGTGTCCTCGGGCAACATGATGTAACTGGGAAGAAAGAATAGGCTATCTACTATCTGAGCAAGAAGTTTACCAACCATGAAACTAAGTATACTCTGCTGGAAAGAACCTGTTGTGCCTTAACTTGGGTCGCTCAGAAGTTGAGACATTTTCTGCAAGCCTACACCACTTACCTCATAACCAGGTTGGATCCTTTGAAATACATATTCCAGAAACCAATGCCCATAGAGAGATTAGCAAAATGGCAGATTCTGCTCACTGAATTTGATATAGTCTATGTCACTCGCAGAGCCATAAAAACCCTGGCGTTGGCAAATCATTTAGCTGAAAATCTGGTTGATGAAGAATACCAACCTTTGAACACTTACTTCCCGGATGAAGAAGTAAACTCGGTCGAGGTAATATTCGAAGATACTACTGCCTGGAAGATGTTATTTTATGGAGCGGAAAACGCAAAAGGTATGGGAATTGGGGCAATATTAATCTCACCCACCGGTAAGCACTATCCAGCCATAGCTCGGATTTTGTTTTTCTGCACAAACAACACTGCTGAGTATGAAGCCTGCATCATGGGTATAAACATGGCAATCAACTAGGACATCAAAGATTTGTTGATTATAGGAGACTCAAATCTGATTATCCGGCAAGCCCAAAGAGACTGGGAAATCCAAGATGTTAAACTTATTCCCTATCAGCAACATGTGGAAGATCTTAGCAAGCGGTTCAAGTCAATAGAGTTCAGGTACATCCATCGTTGTCACAATGAACTAGCTGAAGCACTCACCACTCTGGCCTCGATGTTGCTCTACCCAGGCAATGCCCACATTGATCCCTTGGAAATCTAAATCAGGGAAAGGCACGGTTACTGTAATACGGTTGAGGCAGAACCAAACACCCAGCCATGGTACCATGATATCAAAAGGTTTCTAAAAATGCAAGAATACCCCGAGAAAGCCAGTGGGGACCAAAAGAGAACCATTAGACGACACGCGAGTGGTTTCTTTTTGAGTGGTGATGTCTTGTATAAAAGAACTCTGGACCTCAACTTGTTAAGATGTGTTGATGCAGAAGAGGCTGGAAGGATCACGCATAAAGTGCATGCGGGGGTATGTGGACCCCACATGAACGGGTATGTTTTAGCAAAGAAAATTCTTCGAGCGGGCTATTACTGGATAACAATGGAAAAGGACTGCTTCAGCTTTGTCCGGAAGTGCCATCAGTGTCAGGTGCATGGTGATTTGATTCATGCACTTCCCATAGAACTATATCCCATGTCAGTGCCTTGGCCATTCGTTGCTTGGGTCATGGACGTCATAGGGCCGATCGAGCCGAAAGCCTCAAATGGGCACAGATTCATGCTGGTTGCCATTGACTACTTCACGAAGTGGGTTGAAGCCATCACTCTCAAATTGGTCACCAAGAAAGCTGTGGTAGATTTTGTGCACTCCAATCTTATCTGCCGTTTTGGTATTCCTGCAACTATCATCACAGATACTGCTGCAAACCTGAATAGTCATTTGATGGGAGAGATATGTGAACAATTCAAAATAATGCATAGGAACTCTACTCCCTACCGGACCAAAGCCAATGGTGCTGTTGAAGCAGCAAACAAGAACATCAAGAAGATTTTGAGAAAGATGATTCAGAGCTCCAGGAAATGGCATGAAAAGTTGCCTTTCGCATTACTGGGATATCGCACTACGGTGCGCACATCGGTAGGAGCAACCCCATACCTTTGGTTTATGGCACTGAGGCCGTGATACCCGCGGAGGTGGAAATCCCTTCCCTCCGAATCTTTGTTGAAGCTGAAATCGAAGACAGTGAGTGGGTTAAGATTCATCTGGAATAGCTGAACTTAATTGATGAAAAGCGGATGGTTGCGGTCTGCCACAGGCAATTGTACCAACAAAGAATGACCCATGCTTATAACAAGAAAGTACGGCCTAGGAATTTTGAAGTGGGACAACTTGTGTTGAGGCGCATTCTTCCTCATCGCCAGGAAGCCAAAGGAAAATTTGCTCCTAATTGGAATGGCCTATACATCATCAGAAAGATATTACCGAGAGGAGCATTGTATCTGGGTGATATCGAAGGAAATAATCCCGAAGCAGCTGTGAATGCGGATGCAGTAAAAAGGTACTATGTTTAGGCTTTCTGCAGCAATGACTTTGTTCAATTGGGATGACGAAGGCTTTCATTCTTGCTACCCAAACACTATCAATCTTTCGCAAACTCTTTGAGTCGATTACTCTTCTTTGTTTACCCTCTTTGGAACCTGAAAATAGTGTAAAAAATGATGAAAAAAAACAACAACAAAAAAGGAAGAAAACAAAACAACAAAAGCAAAATGTTTCTCTGAACTACGTTCTACTTGATTCTGAAAGGATACATAGGCAGCCTCTCTCTGGGGTTCAGTCACACCAAAACAAAAATCCCGATTTCACCCAAAAGTGAAACTGGGGCAGATATCATAATGGTTCGGCAATAAGCCCACCAGAATGGTTCCAAAGTTGTAATTCCATCCACATTCTTTTTACCCAAACTCTATCCAAGTCCTTCTGACCAATAGGCAAAGGTGTCGGAACGAGAAAACACTGTTGTTTGGATCTGATGCAATCAAACTGAGAGAAATAAAATGAGAGAGTCTTATTGGTGAAAACCTACGGGCACCGTAAGGCGATGGTGAGCACAAAATTTGATAATGGAGAGTCTTATTAGTAAAAACTCATAAAGATCACTATAAGGCGACGGTGAGAAGAGAAATGAGAGAGGTTGATTGGCGAAAACCCAAAAATGGCACCGTTGGTCGAAAAGAAGACATTTTCTACCACAGAAAAGTCCTGGCAAGATTCCTTGGTTTTGAAACATGGGGTCAATGAGTTTACGAGAAGTTGGGAAAGTTTGTGCGGGTCGGGCATCCAGTCTAAGAAGCATGTCATGTCTATTTGAAGCCTGCATGCACCCCAGATAAGTCCTTCCTTTTCCCTGAAAGGGATACTTCTCTTTAAATTCATTTTCTTGCCTTTTGTTTACTTTTTCTTTGAATCCCTTTCAGTCTAACTCTGTTCCCGAAATTAATACAAAGAAAAGGTGGCAAGACTGGCTTTATAGGGCTCTACCTAACAAAAGCTAAGTATAGTACCCAGCCTCAGTGGGTGCATCAAGCTGACCCTGACTGTCCATGATGATTGATCCTTTGAAAGCAAAGTTATTGAAAAGGAAAAGAAAGTCAAGGACAAAGGTCCTAACTGCAGAATAAAGGAAAAGGTCGAAGCCCCACACGGGCAAGTCGTCATGAAAACCTAAACGTTGAGCCCTTCGGTTTGAGAGAGAGATTAATCTTCAAAACCAGCAAGCATCATAGGTTCTTAACATAAGCTGGGACGGGATCAAGCAATTGAGACAATCAAGGCCACAAAACCAACCACCGTTTCAAGCTAACAATTGTTCTTTGTTTGAAAATTGAAATAGGTGCAATCCAAGCAACTGTGCAAGAAGCAGGCGTAACCAAAAGGAAAAGAAATGCGGAGGTCCTAAAACAGTTTTGCAGCAAATAATTACTCCAAAAGGGGAAATTTCCTCCAAGTTCTTTCCTGCATCTCGTTAAAAATGAAATAAAAAAAAAAGAGAGGAAAAGAAGAAAATCCCAAAAAGGATAGTTTAGAATCCACGATATCAATCTTTTACATTTGTTTGCCAACATTAGGGCTCCAATCCCTGAGTTGAGCTTTTTAGACATAGGGCCTCCATTCCCTAGTCACATTTTGCCAACATTAGGGCTCCAATCCCTTAGTTGTGCCTTTTAGACATAGGGCCTCCATTCCCTAGTCGCCTTTTGCCAATATTAGGGCTCCAATCCCTGAGTTTAGCCTTTTTAGACATAGGGCCTCCACTCCCTAGTCGCCTTTTGCCAACATTAGGGCTTCAATCCCTGATTTTAGCCTTTTTAGACATAGGGCCTCCATTCCCTAGTCGCCTTTTTCCAACATTAGGGCTCCAATCTCTGAGTTGAGCCTTTTAGACATAGGGCCTCAATTCCCTACTTGCCTTTTGCCAACATTAGGGCTCAAATCCCTAAAGGCCTCAATTCCCTACTTGCCTTTTGCCAACATTAGGGCTCAAATCCCTGAGTTGTGCCTTTTTAGACATAGGGCCTCTATTCCCTAGTCGCTTTTTGCCAATATTATGGCTCCAATCCTTGAGTTGAGCCTTTTAGACATAGGGCCTCCATTCCCTAGTTGCCTTTTGCCAACATTAGGGCTCCAATCCTTGAGTTGTGCCTTTTAGACATAGGGCCTCCATTCCCTAGTCGCTTTTTGCCAACATTAGAGCTCCAATCCATAAGTTGTGCCTTTTTAGACATAGGGCCTCCATTCCCTAGTCGCCTTTTTGCCAACATTAGGGCTCCAATCCTTGAGTTGAGCCTTTTTAGACATAGGGACTCCATTCCCTAGTTGCCTTTTGCCAACATTAGGGCTCCAATCCTTGAGTTTAGCCTTTTAGACATATGGACTCCATTCCCTAGTCGCCTTTTGCCAATATTAGGGCTCCAATCCCTGAGTTGTGCCTTTTAGACATAGGGCCTCCATTACCAAGTCGCCTTTTGCCAACATTAAGGCTCCAATCCCTGAGTTGATCCTTTTTAGACATAGGGCCTCCATTGCCTAGTTTCCTTTTGCCAACATTAGGGCTCCAATACCTGAGTTGAGCATTTTTAGACACAGGGCCTCCATTCCCTAGTCACCTCTTGCCAACATTAGGGCTCCAATCCCTAATTTGAGCCTTTTAGACATAGGGCCTCCATTCCCTAGTCGCATTTTTGCCAATATTAGGGCTCCAATCCCTGAGATGTGCCTTTTAGAAATAGGGCCTCCATTCCCTAGTCGCCTTTTACCAACATTAGGGATCCAATCCCTAAGTTGCACCTTTTTAGGCATAAGGCCTCCATTCCCTAGTCGCTTTTTTACCAACATTAGGGCTCCAATCTCTGAGTTGACGTTTTAGATATAGGGCTCCATTCCCTAATGTTTTCCATCTTAGTCAGACACAATTCTTGTTTTATTCAAAAATATAATAATAAAGAAAAGAGAATAAATTCAGACTTTTGTCACAAATAACTCACGAAATTTTCCTAGTGTAAACTGGGGCAGAAAAATTTTGTTCGTTTGTTTGTTTTGGTGTCTGAGCAGGTTTGACCTCGAGGCACAGGGTTCGAGATGACCAAAAGATTGAATCTCAATCCAGAATAAAGAAAACAAGAAAAAGAACAAAAAGAAGTGAATTCAAAATGCCGAAGCCGACAAAGATGCAGACTAATCAAAATTTGATTGAAGTCACTAGCTTCGCATGTCCCGCTTTGATCCAAATACTGAAGAAAGAACCAGCACCTACAGCTTGCGAGCATCAAGATTCAGATCAGGGTCCATAGCAAAATCAGTCATGACTCAAGATCAAGTTTTAAGAGATTTATAGATAGGAATCTTGTAACTCGTAGTTGATAGGCATAGCTAGCTTAGCTTTGATTTTCCTTTTGGTGTAATAAGGAGGTCAGCAAGCAGTAGCAGTAGCATCAGCAGTGAAATCACAGCTCTCGGTAGTCCCAGCTACCAAAACTTCCAGAACTATACTGACCTGATTCCTTTATAGCCAAGGATACGTAGGCAACCTCTGAAGCAAAGTTCTGTCAGACATTTTTCAAAAATGCTTCTCAAGGAGTGCCAAGCGGGCAAAAATACCTCATAATTGCTCATTTATCTTTGCCCAACAACCCTTCGTGTCAAAGAGGGGCAGCTGTGAGCGCGTGATTTTTGCCTCGCATGATTTACTCCTACAGGATTCTTAAAATTAGGATTTTTTCATTTAATTATTTGATTAATTGCATAATTTTTGTGTTTTTTTGTATTTTTGTGTGCATGTTAAATTTATTTAATGCATAAAAATACAAAAATATTGCATTTTCATTTAGGATCCTATTTTACATTTTTAGGCTAATTAGTCATTTAATGTTACAAAAATGAAAGAAAATACCAAAAATAGTTCATTTTTGCATTTTACTTTTTAATGTTTTCAAATTTGTTATAGTTTTCTTTTAATTTAGGGCTTAATTAATTTTTGGGAAGCAATTAGTTTGTTAGTTTAGTTGTGGAATTTAAATCAAATTTTTGTTTTGTTTAATTTCGTATTTAATAAATTTAAAAATAAAAAAAGGAAGGAAAAGAAAAGGAAATCAAAAAAATTGAAGGTCTTATTAAAATCCACAATTTTTGGGCCAGTCCCTGAATCAACCCCTTAGCCTAATTGTTTAAACGCCCCAGCCCAAACCAAAAACCCCTCACCCAGCCCTGTCCAATAGGGCACCCGGTCTAGGATCCCCTAGGCGACCAAACCGACACCGTTTGTTTTAAATTCAATCCTGGCCGTCGAGGTTAGATGATCCAACGGCTCAGAAGCCTGGATCACTTGATATATATATGTCCTAATGACTACCTACCCCCTCATCTCTCTTCTCTATCAAACCCTAGAGACCGATCCCTCCACCTTGAGCCGCCATCTGCTGCCGCCGAAAATCGCTTACGGCGGCGGCGAGTCTCCAAACCACCCCAAATTTACACCGTAGCTTCCTCTTCGCCCCCACATTCCCAATCCACAACCAGTTTCCGTCAAATATACTCAAAACTCCTCGAATCTGAGTTTGAAATCACGAACCCTAGCGCCGCCATAATTTCTCCGGTGGCGCCACCACAAAATGACCCCAAAATAACACTCCATCAATTCGCCAACCCCCTCACCACAAATATCCACTCCATTTCTTTCAAATCACCCAGGAACTGCCCACATCTTGAATTAAAATAAAACCCTAATTCCCAAAAGGGTCTCAGGTTTGATCCAGTTTGAAGATTTGGGTCTATCTCGATTTTATTCATGTGTTCTTATTAAGAACACACGATTAATATCGTAGTAGGCCAGAAATCAAAGAGTCACAGGCTATCCCCTATCTCTTATCACCCGGACCTTTAAGGTATTTGTTTTCTTTCTTTGGTTTTCATCTTTTAGTTTTTTTCTTTTCTATTCCTCTGTCCTTTCTCTCATTTGCTGTTCGTTTGTTTCCCTGTGTTCGTTCAGTGTTCATGCTAGATTTCATTTATTAAGTGTTGTTATTTAATTTTTAGTATAATTTTATCTTGCTTTGGTTCTAATTTGAATCTGCCGAATTTCCTTGTTTGGGCAAGTTTTGGATAATTTCTTAGATGGTGGATCATGATTTGATTGGGTTCATAAAATTGAATAGCCCAGGAAAGAATTAAATTGGGCTTATTTGGACCCATCGACTTGGGTCGATTAGACCCAGGTTCTGTTTGGTTTTTCAAGGTAATTAATGGGACCTTAAAGAGTAGTTTGGGATTTAGCCTTAGAGAATCTTGCAGTAACAGAAATAGGAAACCCAACTAGAAGCTTCTAGTGGGGGGTTTCTTTTTGAATTTTAGATTTTTGGTAGTATAACTTGTGTAAGAAGTCAAAATTTTAGGGATGCCTAAGCTAAAACAAGAACTGAAAATGGACCTAAGGGGTAAAATAAAATCTGTAGGGCTGCCCTACTTGTTTGCCTATAAAGGCACTTCTTTCTTGCCTTAGAAAGGGATTGAAAAAAGTGAAAAAATAGAGACGGCTGAGAAGTACAAAAAAAAATTACTGTTCTATTAGAAAAATTCTTGAAATTCTTGAGATCCCTATTCTAAAATAATTCCTGAACAACTGAGAGTCAAAAATGAGTTGAATTCTGGTTGGTATTCAAGGGTTTGGGTTCAGGTTTTGGTTGTATTTTGATTTTGAGCTTTATGTGCTACTACTGTGGATCCAAACCTGTTTTAAAGTGATCATTTCTGGGCTGATCTTGTTGCTGAAACACTGTTCCTGTTACATTGCCATTGCTGATATCCCGTCCCTTATCTATTTTCACTTACGTGTACTTTCCTTAGCTCATGATTGAGGATCAATTGCTGAACATGTAAAAGATTTGAAGTGTGTGTTAAATGAAGGCTGCATTCAAATTGATCTCCCTGTTGCCTCACTATCATTTTATATTTCATACTTAGGTTTAGAACTATAGATATTGATTAGGCTTCTCTTTTCAGAAACTGTGCATGTAAGAGATTCCTATAGAGTATTCTGTATGTTTATTGATAGAATGGACTATGGACTTTAATTATGTAGATTCATGCTCAATTTTGTGTTTTTGATCTCAGCTACTGTTAGTATTCTGCTGAAAATCGGCTAATCCTACTCTTGAAAAGTTGGCTGTTGACATGTATGTGTGCAGTCTTATGTAAATGCAACGTTGAAGTGCTAGTTAGCAATGGACATTTGACATGAGCTTTGATTTAAGGAAGCATGATAGTATAAGTAGGGTATTTCAGTAATGTTTCAGTTTCCAATATGTGAGAGATAACTGTGAGAATATTTTAGATTATAACTAGTGTGAATGATGAGTTGCTTGTTTCTTCGATTTTAAAATTTAGCAATTGTCTCTTCATAAATGTTAGCTCAAATTGTAACTCTGATTTGGATTCATTTAGGTTATATGTGGTTTGAACAGTAACATGTTAGTACTCAGAATAGCTTAATTGTAAAATTTCAATCATTAGCTGGTGGGTTTGTTTTAAAGCCATTTGTTTAGTATTTGCAAATATTGATAATGCACTTTGCAGACTCGATCTGGGGACCTCATGGTCTACTGAGGATAATTAATTCCTCAATTGGGTCTGTTCTTGAGCCCGACGTTGAAGGGTGTTGAAATCACCCTTTGGAATAATTTTCAAGTATATAGCCTGTTGGGCATCGCGCTAGGCCCAATCTTCAACCATTACTTTTCCTTTAATTAAAATGAGCTATTAGCCCAAACCATGATGGAATTATACTCTTTAATTTTCCATATTTAGACTTCTCTAATTAGAATGGAGGTGAGCCATATTAGATAATAATAATAGTTCATGGCCCTCCGAAATTTAGATAAGACATCCTTTAAAAAAGGATCGAGGTGCGCCGCGCCAAATAAAATCATAAATGCGTGGCCCTCTTGAATTATTTTCTTTAAAAATTCTTAGACTTCGAGGCGTGCCATTTAGAGAATTTTCATGTCCCTCGCAAAGTTAACAACGCGTTAGTTGCTTTAGGCGCGTTATTTAATAATATTACCTTCCTAAACTCGGGTGCACATTTATGTGACCCAAATCCAAATCTCAATGATGTTAAAACATGTAAAAGACCGCGGGTGTATTTATGTGACGTAGTTCAAGACGTGTTTTAATAACGTTGCAATATTCCTTAAAATTAAATAAAAGGGATTAAAAGTTTAAAATTTCCCAATAGTTTTAAATCATGTAGTAAAATCAGATAATAGGCCAATTATAATAGTCTAAGCGACCGTGCTAGAATCATGAAATCTGGGGGTGCCTAACACCTTTTCTCGGGTTAACAGAATTCCTTATTCAGAATTTCTGCTTCTCAGACTTCAAAAGGAAAATTCGAAATTTTTCTCGATTTGGGATTCAAAATAAACCGGTGATTTGGGACACCAAATAAACTATCCCAAGTGGCGACTCTGAAACAAATAAATAATCCCATTTCAAATAATATCACTTAAAGTGGAAAAACTCCCTTATATACTACCTTTCGAATAATGTCACACCTCCTTTCGAATAATGTCACACCTCCTTTTTCACGGAGGTAGTATATAAGGGAAAAACTCCCTTATACACATACCTTTCGAATAGTTGTTGCTGTCCTTTGTAAAAGGACCTTTGTAAAAGGAGGGCGAAATGGGATTGTGACAGCCCCGCCCAAACATACCGACAAGTCCGAAATCACGAGACAGACCTAATCGAACCTTTGGAACACCCGAAATAACGCTAAATCTAGAAATCACCCCCTAAAACCAAATGAATCAAACTTATGAACTTCAAGTTCTTAATTTTTCCCCAACGGTCCAAAACGCCCTAAAACTATTCAGATTGACACCAAATTTTACAGGCAAGTCTTAAATGATATTTCGAACCTGTACCGGGCTTTGGAACCAACATATGAGCCCGATACCTATGAAATTGATCATTAATTAGTTTCTTTAAATCCTTAAAACTTCAGATTAACAATTTCTAATAAAAATTATTACTCAGGCTAGGAACCTCGGAATTCAATTCCGGGCATACACCCAAGTCTCATGTTTTCCTACGGACCCTCCGAGACCGTCAAATTATGAATCCGGGTCCGTTTGCTCAAAATGTTGACCAATGTCAAACTTAGTCTTTTAAGAAAATCCTAAGGAATCAAATGGGTATAGTTCACTCAAAACTCTTCCAAATCCTAAACCAACCGTTCCCGCTAGTCATAAATTAGCTAAAGCAAGCACGGAAAGTTTTATTTAAGGGAACGAGGTTCTAAAAGGCAAAATGACTAGGCATGTCATTACATTATCCACCTCTTAAACAAACGCTCGTCCTCGAATGGACATAGAAAAGTACCTGAGCTGCTGAATAAATGGGGATATCTGCTCTGCATGTCCTCCTCGGACTCCCAGGTCGCCTCCTCGACTGGTTGACCCCTCCACTAGACCTTTACTGCGGAAATCCTCTTGGATTTCAACTGGTGATCATGTCTATCAGTAATGGCAACTGACTCCTCCTCATAACCCAAGCTCTCATCCAGCTGAATAGTACTGAAGTCTAACACATGGGACAAGTCTGCATGATACTTTCGAAGCATCGACACATGAAAAACTAGATGAACTCCCGATAAGCTGGAGGGTAACACAAGCTCATAGGAAACCTCCCCAACTATCCTCAACACCTCAAAGGGACCAATAAACCTTAGGCTCAAATTTCCCTTCTTCTCGAACCTCATAATGCCCTTCATTGGCGAGACTTTCAAGAGAACCTTCTCGCCAACCATGAATGATACATCACGTGCCTTATGATCTTTGTAACTCTTTTGTCTGGACTGAGCTGTGTGAAGCCTCTCCTGGATCATCTTTACCTTATCCAAGGCATCCCATACAAAATTTGTACCGTATAACTTAGCCTCGCCAAGCTCGAATCACCCGATAGGAGAATGACAACGGCGACCACATAAAGCCTCGTATGGAGCAATCTCTATATTGGACTGATAGCTGTTGTTGCATGCAAACTCTGCCAAGGGCAAGAACTGATCCCAATGCCCTCCAAAGTCAATCACACATGCCCTTAGCATGTCTTCCAAAATCTAAACTGTCCGCTCCAACTGCCCGTTGGTCTGAAGATGGAATGCTATGCTGAACTCTACACGGGTCCCCAACTCACTCTGAACGGCTCTCCAAAAATGGGAGGTGAACTGAGGGGCCCTATCTAATATTATGGAAATAGGCACACTGTGCAACCAGACTATCTCCCGAATGTAAATCTGAGCATACCTCTCCGCTGTATAAGTAGTCGCCACTGGAATGAAGTGAGCCGACTTGGTCAACTTATCAATAATGACCCACACTGAATAAAACTTCCGCAAGGTCCACGGCAACCCAACTACGAAATCCATGGTGATGCGCTCCCACTTCTACTCTGGTATAAGCATTTGCTGAAGTAGGCCACCCGGCCTCTGGTGTTCATACTTGACCTGCTGACAATTCAAACACTTAGCCATATACTCTATTATGTCTTTTTTCATCCTCCGCCACCAATAATGTTTCCTCAAGACGCGATACATCTTTGTAGCTCCCGGGTGAATAGAATACCGCGAACTACGTGCCTCCTCTAGGATCCTCTCCCTAAGACCATCAACATTAGGGACACAAAACCAACCCTGGAGTCACAAAACACCATCCTCACCAATGGAAATCTCCTTGGCTCCTCCCTAAAGCACCGTCTCCCTAAGAACCGCCAAATGTGGATCATCAAATTGCCGGGCTTTGATCTGCCCTAATAATGAAGACTAAGCAACTACATACGCAAGAACTCGGTTAGGCTCTGAAATGTCCAACCTCACAAGCCTGTTAGCCAAGGACTAAATGTCCAAAGCTAGTGGCCTCTCTGCTACTGGAATGAATTACAAGCTACCCATACTCTTCACCTTTCTGCTCAAGGCATCCGCGACCACATTTGCCTTTCCCGGATGATAAAGAATGGTGATGTCATAATCCTTTAATAACTCAAGCCACCTGCGCTGCCTCAAATTAAGGTCCCTCTGCTTGAATAAATGGTGTAAGCTCCGATGATCGGTATAAACCTCACATGAAACCCCATACAGATAATGCCTCCATATCTTAAGAGTATGAACGATCATGGCCAACTTTAGATCGTGAATAGGATAATTCTTCTCATGAACCTTCAGCTGACGCTAAACATATGCAATAACTCACCCCTCATGCATCAATACACATCCTAAGGGAACGCGTGAAGCATCTCAATATACCGTATACATCCCCGAGTCGGAAGGCAATACAAGAACTGGTGCTGTAGTCAAAGCTGTATTGAGCTTCTGAAAGCTCTACTCACAATCACCGGACCAACAGAAAGGGGCACCCTTCTGGGTCAATCTAGTCAAAAGTGATGCAATAGATGAAAAGCCCTGCATGAATCGCCTGTAATAACATACTAACCCCATGAAACTCCTGATCTCGGTCACTAAGGTTCGACGTGGCCAACTCTGAACTACTTCAATCTTCTTGGGATCCACCTTAATACCCTCTCCTGACACAATATGTCCCAAGAATGCCATTGATTCTAGCCAAAACTCACACATGGAGAACTTAACATATAGCTTCTGTTCCCGCAAGGTCTGAAGCACAACTCTCAAATGCTGCTTGTGCTCTCCTAGGATGCAAGAATATATCAAGATGTCTTCAATGAAGACAATAACAAATGAATCAATATAAGGCCTGAACACCCTGTTCATCAAATCCTTGAATGCTGTTGGGGCATTAGTCAGCCAAAGGACATCACCAACAACTCATAATGGCCATATCTAGTCCGGAATGTAGTCTTCTGAACATCCGAATCCCGAATCCTCAGCTGATGATACCCTCACCTCAGGTCTATCTTAGAGAACACCCAAGCACCCTGCAACTGGTAAAAAAAATCATCGATACGAGGCAACATATACTTGTTCTTGATGGTGACTTTGTTCAACTGGCGGTAATCAATGCACATCCGCATAGTCCCATCCTTCTTCTTCACGAATAACACTGGTGCACCCCAAGGCGATACACTGGGCCTAACAAACCCTTTCACCAACAACTCCTTAAGCTACTCCTTAACTCATTAGGAGCTATACGGTACAACAGAATAGATATAGGCTAGGTGCCTGGAGCCAAATCAATACAAAAATCAATATCACGATCCGGTGGCATGCCAGGAAGATCAGAGGGAAACACATCGGCGAACTCCCAAACTACTGGAACTAAATCATTCATCGGAGACTCTACAATGGTGTCCCAAACATAAGCTATATAAGCCAAACACCCCTTCTCGACCATATGCCGAGCCTTCAGGAAAGTAATAACCCGACTAGGTGCATCGACTGTGGAACCTTTCCACTCAAATCTCGGCAACACTGGCATCACTAGTGAAACAGTTTTGGCATGGAAATCTAGAATGGCGTGATATGGAGATAGCCAGTCCATGCCCAGGATGACCTCAAAATCGATCATATAAAGCAACAAGAGATCTCTTCTAGTCTCAAAACTACAAAATGTGACCACACAGGATAGGTAGATCCGATCCAGAACCATAGAATCACCCACAGGAGTAGACACATGAACAAGAGTGCCCAAATAAGGAGAAATAACCAGGAAATAAGCAAACAAAGATGATGCATATGAATAAGTAGACCCTGGATCAAATAATACCGAAGCATCTCCAACACCGACGGAAATAATACATGTGATTACGGCGTCTAAGGCCAATGCTTCTGGCCTAGCAGGAAGAGCATAGAATCTAGCTGGAGCACCGGCTGGCTGGCCCCCACCTGACTGAGCAGTAGCTGGCTGACCTCTCCCTGCCTGACCTCCACCTCTAGGACGACCCCTATCAGCCTGTCCTCTACCTCTAGGTGGCTGGGCAGCTGGTGCTGAAATCATGGGCTGCTGACCCTGTTGCACTGCCTTGCCCTAAAGCCTGGGTCGGGTCCTCTTCAGGTGACTCGGATCTCCACACTCGTCGCACACTCTCGGTACCATAGCCTGCTACCCTGGAGTTTGATCCTGCTGACCCGAATACCCACTAGAAGAACCCTGGATGGTTGGTGGGTGATAGGAACTCTCTGGCATAGTGCTGAAGTGAGCACTCGAAGAATCATGATAACCCGAATACCTATCGGAGGAACCTTGAATAGCTGGTGGGCGGTAAGAACACTCTGGCATCGCACTGAAATAAGGTCTCACCGGAGCACCTCGGGGAGGGGGTGGTGGTGCTGAATATGAGGGTCCGCTGGGCTGGTCCCTCCCGAAGTGACCTCTTCCCCTAGCTGGGGCACCTCTAAACTCCCTTGAAAATTGGGCCCTCTTGTCCTGCTGAATCTGCTCACTACCCTCAGGCGATACCCCTCAATTCTACGAGAAATCTCTACTACTAGCTAATACTTAGTACCCATCTCCACCTCTCGGGCCATGCTAGCTCGAATACCAGGGTGCAACCCCGCAACAAATCTTTACACTCTCTCTGCATTTCTGGGAAGTATCATGAGTGCATATCGAGACAACTCAGAGAACCCACCTCATAATTGGTCACAGACATCTGACCTTGCTCGATATGCTCAAACTGGTATTGCAGCTCTTCCTTCTCAGAGGGTGGAATATATATATCCAATAACAACTGGGTGAACTGACCCCGGGTGAGGGTAGGAGAACCTACTGGCCCGCCTAGAGCATAGGACTTCAACCATCTACGGGCCCTGCCCTCCAGCTGAAAAGTAGTGAAGTTGACTCTATGTGACTCAAATATCCTCATGTTGTGTAGTCTGTCCCTGCACTTGTAGATGAAGTCCTGGGCATCCTCATGTCACTCATCCCTGAAGATAGGAGGGTGAATCCTAGTCCATCTATCCAATAATTTCTGCGGATCACCGTCCGCAACTGGTTTGAGTTAGGGCGCCACTGCAATAACTGGCTGGGCCCCATCTGTGGGTAGTGCACTCGGAGTTTGATACGCTGCAGCTCCATGTCTAGGAGCCTGAGCAGTAGGGGTCTGTGCTCCCCCTCCTGCCTGTGAGGTAGCTGGGTCTGCTGGAAATAAACTAGCCTGAGTCATAGAATCCATGAACCGAAGTATACGACCCATAACCTCCTAAAATCCCGGTGCTGTCATAAAGTCTGTCGGGGTGGGCTCAGCTGCGGGCACCTCGCCCTACTCCTCGATAATAGTATCTCATGCATGATCTGTTGGTGGTACTACCGAAATAACTCTGGGATGCCCTCGTTCCCTACTACGGGTCGGTGCCATCCCCCGACCTTAGCCTCAGCCTCGAGCAATAGGGGGAGCAGCTCCGCCCGAGTCTAGAACATCAGCTGTGCATGTCCTCACTATCTGTGAGAGAATAGAAGAGAGAAATTTAGTATACCAACCACTACATGATAGGAAT
The DNA here is from genome assembly GCA_026770625.1 of Nicotiana glauca. Classification (NCBI taxonomy): domain Eukaryota; kingdom Viridiplantae; phylum Streptophyta; class Magnoliopsida; order Solanales; family Solanaceae; genus Nicotiana; species Nicotiana glauca. The sequence goes on from MU725710.1 coordinate 262,362, forward strand.
GAATAAGGAATAGTTTTTCCTAATACCCTATAGCCTCTCGAAGATAAATACAGACATCTTTGTACCGATCTACAAAATTTTATTAGTTTTGCCCATGACTTGTGAGACCTACGTGAACCTAGTGCTCTGATACCATGTTGTCATGACCCATTTCCATAACAGGTCATGATGGCGACCAACACCATTACTGGAAAAGCCAACGCGGAAAATACTAACTAAACTTTCATTCACCTTTACCTTGAAATAGTTGAAATAATTCTTTAAGTTGGAATAAAATTAGAAATGATTAATAAAATCATGATAAACATACAACCCTAAAATAATACAGTCTACTAATGTGTGTGCCAAGACCTGGTGTCACAAGCAGTAGGCAACTAGTAGAATATTCAAAACAATCACATTATCCTACTATCCGAAATAGAATAGACAGCAAAAATACATAAGAAAGACTTCTTCAGGCTGCTAAACAACATGGAAGGGAAGCAACTCACCGTCGAAGTCTCGAGTCTGCACAGAGATGCGCACCAGACTGATAACCAGATACACCTGCCTCAGACCCTGTACAAGTAAGTACAGAAGCATAATATGAGTACATAAACAATATGTACCCAGTAAGTATCCCGTCTGATGTTCTAAATGTCAATACCACATAAGAGGGGGGGATTGATTTGTGTGGTACGTAATTTTCACACTAGAAGAACTTGTTTCTTCTAGATGTACTTACTATGACTGTTTGCGGAATTAAGAGTGCATAAAATAAAGAACACAGAGATTTTTACATGGAAAACACCTGGCTCAAAAGGTGAAAAAACCATGACCTACTACTCAGTAGAATTTTCCAAAACTTCCACTAAAATCACTGAGCCAAAACAACATTTACAAAACTCTTGTAAACCTAAGGATTAAACTCTAATCCTAGTGTAGCACATAGCCTCAACTATTACGACAACACATTAAGCTTGAAAACGATTTGAAAGCTGTCAAAACTAGCCTATGTTTTGAACTTGAGAAAAACAAGCATCTCCAAATTGAACTGGAAAAAGTGAAAAATGATCTTGAAAAGTCCCTTAAGTGGACCTGGTCCTCGGAAGCTATTACTGTAGGGAATAGAGTTTCAAAGGGAGAGAACCCCTTACAACCCCCATAGTAAGTATGTTACTGTACCAGATAACTGAATTTCTACCTATTGTGGAACAATGGCCATTTCAAGGAAAATTGCCAAGCCAGGGTTCAGTCAATTCAGAAAAATAAAGTGTTTGCTGAAAAAGTAAGTACAAAAAAGGGACTGGGAGCCACTCATAAAAAACGCATGTTGCCTGCAAGACCAAGAGAATTCTTATTCATCCTCTTGCCTACTATAAGGGACCCAAACTTGTTTGGGTTCCTAAAACTAACTCTTGATTTCCGTGTGTAGGGAACAGTGAAAGGAAGCAATCAACAATGGTTCATGGATACTGGATGTTCAAAGCACATTACTAGGAACACCATGGACTTTCTTTAACTAGAAGCCCTGCATAGAGGGAGTGCAACCTTTGGCAATGGGAAAAAATGGTACATGCTTGGAGTTGGAAAAGTCGGGTAGTCACTCACTTACTCAATCGAGAATGTGTACTATGTTAATGGTCTAAAGTACAGTCTCCTGAGTGTTTCTCAGATTTGTGATAAAGGAAACAAGGTGGAGTTCTTGTCCAAGATATGCACAGTTACCAATCTGGTAACTGGTGAAGTGGTACTTCTGGCCAAAAGATACAAGATCATTTATGTTGCTGATTTTGAGTCTCTATAAAGTGGTGACCTAAGTTGCTTGAAAGCTGTTGATAATGATGTTGAACTGTGGCATAGAAAACTGGGGCATGCAAGCTTCTCTCTTTTGAATAAACTGATTCAGAAGGACCTGGTCTGTGGTCTACCCATGTCAAAGTTCAAAGAATAGAAAGTATGTGGTGTTTGTGCCAAAGGGAAGCATGTGAAGTCCTCGTTCAAGTCTAATAAAGATGTCAGCACCTTAAAGCCACTTGATCTTCTTTATATGGATCTATGTGGCACTATGGGAGTGCAAAGCAGAGGAGGAAAAAGGTATATCTTTGTGATAGTGGATGACTACTCCAGGTTCACTTGGACCTTTCTTTTTTAGAATAAAAGATGAAACCTTTGAGGTATTTGTGGCCTTTGTGAAGAAAATCCAAGTGAAGATGGAGTCTAGAGTAGCATACATTTGATCAGATCATGGAACAGAATTTGACAATTCCAAATTTGATGAGTTCTGCAACAAAAATGGCATTACCCATAACTTCTCAGCCCCAAAAACTCCCCAACAAAATAGATTTGTGGAAAAGAAGAATAGAACTCTTGAGGAAATGGCAAGAACAATGCTGATCGATAGTGGGATCACAAAGAATTTCTCGGCTGAAGCTGTCAACACTGGCTGCTACTTGGTGAATAGGTGCATGATCAGATCTCTCCTGAACAAAAACCCATATGAGTTGGTGAATGGAAGGAAACCCAAGCTGACTCACCCAAGAACATTTGGGTGCAAATGTTATGTTCTCAACAATGGAAAGTATCAGCTTGGTAAACCATATCAAAAGCCAAAAATTCACTTGCCTTCTCATCTTTTCTTTCCTAAATAGAACCCTAAAACATCAAAGAAGCCTTGGAGGATACAGACTGGATTACAACCATGCAAGATATGTTACATCAGTTAAAAAGGAACAATGTATGACACCTGGTACCTAGACCCTCAGATCGATCCATTAGAGGAACCAGGTGGGTGTTCAGGAATAAGCTTGATGAATATGGAAACACTACAAGGAATAAGGCTAGACTAGTTGTTCAAGGTTACAATCTGGATGAAGGAATTGACTATTATGAGACGTTTGCTCTGGTTGCTCGCGTGGAAGCTATTAGAATCCTAAGTGTTTTCGCATCTCATATGGAACTCACTTTGTTCCAAATGGATGTCAAAAGTGCATTTCAAAATGGACTTCTTAAGGAAGAAGTCTATGTAAAGCAACCTCCAAGATTTGAAGTTCATGAACACCTTGAATATGTGTTTAAACTGGACAAGCCATTGTATGAGTTGAAGCAGGCTCCTCGAGCTTGGTATCAAAAGGCTGTCAAAGTTCCTCTTAGAAAATGATTTAACAAGAGGGTAATTTGAAAAAACCTTGTTCCTAAAGAAACTGGGGAGGAACTTGCTCATTGTTCATGTATATGTTGATGATATTATTTTTGGGGCAACAGTTGATTCACTATGTGAAGAATTTGCAAAACTTATGGGAAGTGAATTTGAAATGAGCATGATGGGTGAGTTGAATTTCTTCTTGGGTCTTCAAGCGAAGCAGTCCTCAAATGGTACATGCATTGTCCAGCAGAAATACATCAAGGAGCTCTTGAAGAGGTTTAATATGGAAGAATCAAAAGTGATAGACACTCCCGTTGCAACGGCTACTCGACTGGACATGGATGAGCCTGGCTCCCCTGTGAATCAAACTATGTTAAGAGGCATTATTGGGTCTCTTCTCTATTTCACTACTAACAGACCTATGTCGCGCCCTATTTTTCTCATGAAATCAGGTTTATGACATTTGGAAAGACAACTAGTTCCCTTTTGGGAATTGGATTTAAGAGAATTGAAGAGTCGCCACCTAATGATTTAAGTGCATTATGACACTAAGAAGGGCTTTGTTTGGATAACCAGAGATTGGGTAAGGTCTTGAAATTATTCCAAAGGGAAGGTGTTAGGCACCCCTCAGAATCCTCTAGTGTGGTTCCCGGCCAAGCTATTGTTGTGACTTAAGGTACAAATAACATATAGACAAATAAGGCTTCAAAGAAAAGGGGATTTTCACATAGAAGTTAGAAATAAACAAAGTCGGAAAGCAGTAAAAACTGTTGATTTAGAAGAAATGTTTAAAAGATTTTTTTTTTTAAAAAAGAACAAAGAAAAAGGGGGTCCTAGGTTTATTAATAATATGGATCACCCCACACAACACCCGGTAATCACTTATACACGTGGTGTTATCGCGTGGTCAGCATATTCATATCTACCCTTTCCCATCCCTTTAATGCACTAAAGCGCGAAATAGTCTCGTTTACTTATTGCATACTATTAACCGCCCCAAATCTATCAATCCCGGAGGTGTTTGGGATTACTAATCCTAAAGGGAGGAGCCATTGGCTTATTTGTGGTTTTCAAAAGGTTAAAAATACTAAGGCGACAAACAAAACACATATAGCAATTTTGGGGGGGGGGGAGAGCATATAAAAAAATAATAAGGCTCAGACGAACCTCCTTTAAACCAAAGAAAACGTATAGTTTAGCATGTCTTAGATGTATTGTTTAAGGTCTAATTAAAACTTAATAATTTGAGGCAGACTGCTTTATTACATAGTTCACATAAGAAGCCCGAATCACGCCTGCCTGCTGGTTATACTTAATAAAATATTGTTCAGTTTATAAGTTTATCCTAAGGCTTGACTAAGTGATAGATGAAAACCTATAGGCATGATATCTACAGATTTCAGAAATAAGAGTATAAACTAATTACATGCTGATTTAAGGAAAGTTGCATGCTAAAAGCGAATTTTAGAAAAAAAAACACGAGTTCTGCCATTGGTAATCCATTATTACTGCTAATTTTTAGACTCATAAGCGAGTGAGGTGATTCAGATTTTAATTAGAACCCCTACAGGCATGCTTTCTATGTGTTTGCCAACTTAAGACATTGTTATAGACATAGAAGAGTACAGGAATTCTACAACATGATATCTAAGCGTTGCGTGCTATCTGATTACATTTTTTTTATTCCGACTTATAGACAAGTTTTCCTAGTTAAAAGCGGGTAAATCAGATAAGACCTATAGGCATATTTTCTACGTGTGTTAGCAGAAGCTATAGACATAATATTCTACATGAAAGTGCAGGATCCCTATAGTCATGGCATCTAAATGAGAATGCAGAGGTTCTTATAGACATGATAGCTAAATGAGATGCAGAAATCTTATAGGCATGGTAACTAAATAAAAAATGCATGTCTTATAGGCATGGTAACTATATGAAAAATGCATGTCTTATAGGCATGGTAACTATATGAAAAATGTAGGAATTAGAGAGATTCCTATATGCAAGTTATCTAACCATATGCATGCACGATCACCCCTCCCTTTTCACTAAATATCCCCGAAAGTTTATTACAAAGTTATTACAGACCAAAGAAAATAAAGAGAATACATAAGACATTGAAAATTACAACCAAGGAGAGCCTGATTCAGACTTCCTGTCTGAAGTATGAAGTAAACCAACTCCAAATATCAGATTTTAAAAGCCTTTCTCTCATTTGGGGTGTGTCAGAGCTCCCTAAGAGCCTCATGTTGACTCCGGGAAGTGCTCACACCCAAATACATTATAGGATTAAGACATAGTGTAGTGTGGATGGGGCTAGCCCTCAGGTGTCCAAGTTCAGAGGGAACTCAAGGTCCAAAGACAAGGCTTACAAGAGGGGGGCAGAACTTAGGAACTAGGAGTGAGTGCAGGTGCAAGAATGGAATTCTGAAAAGGGAAAGGGAAAAGGGGAATAACTTAAAATCAGCACACATAAGGGTATAGAGGAGTGGGGAATTTGCAAGAACACGAGGAGAGCAGGCTGATGGGCATACTCAGCAATGAGAGATGCTGGCACACCCTCCAGCCTGTTTAGAGGTTAAGGTTCAAAACTCGGTTCATCGACAACAACTCATGTTGACATGCCCTAAGTCACCACTCACAAACACATAGGGGTAATGGGGTAGAGAGCAAAGATTCATAAAAGAAACAAGCAGTAGCACATAGGCATACTAAGCTAAATATCAAACTCTACAGAAAATAATAAAGTAGACTTGGATACAAAAACTGTAACTAAAGACAGTGGAGTGATGCCAAAACTTAAATTAGAACATACCAATTTCAAAGAAACAAGTAGAAAAGGTAGTTGTCTTGTAAAAGACAAAGTGCAAACAGGAAGACAGAATACTATAAGTGTGAGTTCAAGAGAGATTCTGAAATTGTGAGGTCTGAACTGTGTTAATCTTGTAGTGGAGGATTATTAAAATCGTGTGTACTTTGTGTTAAAGAGTCATGTATTTATAGTGTGAATGTCATGAAAAAATAAGATAACAAAATAATTGAAGACTGATTGTAAATCAATTACATAAAACTCCCTTTAATTAAGGGATTCAGATTCAAACGGGTAAAACCATTTAAGGAAAGGATTTAAATAAACACTTTTTGTAAAGCATGCAATTGAGGGCAAATACTTAAAGGTTATTTAAGGACAAGGTTTTGACAATACACGGTTTGTGCAAATAAGGCAAGGGAATCAATTAACAGCAAGTAAATCACAAAGGTCTGAAATTTGGTATGAATGGACCGAGTCATAAAAGATGAAGAAGGGTTTTACCTAAGTCGAGTCACATAGGAAAAGATTGAAAGAAATCAATCAAGCTATATTCAGAAGGAAGTTTACACTAATTGCAAATTCGAAAACCATTTAGAGGAAAATTCATCATAAATAAGGAGCAGGTGAGCATGAAAGAAAACTGTCGTGTAGTCCTGTCTAGAAAAGTTTAGTGAAAAGTTCAACATTGTATGAAAACAAATGTCTGTCACGACCCAAACCCCGCACTGGTCGTGATGGCGCCTCTCGTGAGGACAACGCCAGCCAACTAACCCAACTCGTATCTTTCAAAATAGTTAAGCATAAATTATTAGCAAAAAATATGACTTAATAATATTAATTAACAAAATTACAACCCAACACAGCCCAAACCGGGGTGTCACAAGTCACGAGCATCTATCAGACTATATATACAACTACAAGACCTAAAATATACAAAGCCGAAATAATGAACCAAAAGAGACAAAAATGGTGCTGCGAACACACGCAGTCACCTTTCTACTCCTATAGCTTTGCCTCTGATCAGCCAAAACCCGCTACCAGGTGAACAAATACCTGCATCTGCACGCGAGAAGCAGGGAGTAACGTGAGTACTCCAACTCAGTGAGTAATAAGGGTAAATAACAACTGAGCAGCAAGAAATCACGTAAAGCAAACCATTACTCTATATAGGAGCAGCGAAAAGCCCTTCGAGAGAAAGCAGTGAAGCTGTAAAACCTTTAGAAATAACCTAGCTCAGTTTAAAACCTCTTTTGAAAATGAATTTTTCAACAGTTATGCAATTGAATGCAAAAAAATAGTGCCGATAAGCACAGAAGTCCGCCTCTCGAGCACCACACTCGGTTCTCAAATAATACTAGAACAACAGGTGAATATTGCAAGAAGAAGCACAAACATCATATAATGGCAGACTTATGAAATAAGGTAAAACATCAAACAGTATCGGCACCGCTACGACGTGCAGCCCGATCCATATATCGCTGTGGCGTATAGCCCGATCCATTTAATGTTGACGATGCTCACTAGGGGTGTGCAGACTCCGGGAAGGGCCCCTTATGGCCCAAGCGCAATTTTCAAGCCATCTCGTGGCATCAAATCTAGGCCCCCGACCTTATATCAGTATCAGTGTCACACCGCTGCAGCGTGCAGCCCGATCCAAAGGTATCCTCACAATACATGCCCTCGGCCTTACTCAGTCAACAAAATCACATATGCCGCTCGGGCAATAATAAAATATGATGCTCAGCCCAAAAATATATTTAGAAATATCATTTCGAGTGTTTAAGGCATAGTAAACTTGGCTGAGTTTTAAAACAGTGGAAAATACATGACTGAGTTCAAATATATATTTAAAATAGTGAGGAATTATCAACAATAATCCCCGAAGGGTTCAAATAGCTAGCACAAAGCCCAAATATGGCAATCAGCCCACATTATGATGATAACAAGTAATTTCAGTCAAATACGTAGTAAATTCATTAATCGGGGCGGACCAAGTCACAATCTCCAACAGTGCTCTACCCCATTCTCGCTATCCGGCGGGCAAGTCACCTCAATACAGCACTATGATGTGCAATTTTGGGGTTTCAAACCCTCAGGATATCATTTACAATCATTACTCACCTCGAACCAGCGAATTCTATAGCTCGCGATGCCTTTGTCCCTTAAACCGGCCTCCACGCGTGTCAAATCTATCCAAAATCAGAGCGAATACATCACAATATGCCAATGGGACAATACCCAATTGAAACAATTCAAAAATATTAAAAATCCCAAAATTTGCAAACCCGAGCCCCGGGCCCACTTCTCAAAATTTAGAAAATTTTACATCATCGAATTCCTTATCTCGCCATGAGTCTATACGTATCAAAATCCCAAGAATCGGAGTCCATTTGACCCCTCAATTCCCTAGTTTAAGTTCTCTTAGGTTCAAGCCCTAAACCACCATTTTTGACCTTTAATTTCTTAAGTTTTCAGCTCTAATCCATGTATTTACACCATATAATCATGTTTTTAAGCCCAAGAGTTTATAGCTGATCAAAGCCCTTAAAACCATCTTCAAAATCTCCCAAAAACTCTCTAAGTCCGAAGTGAAATATGTTACTCTTTCAAAATTTCATGAAGATGAATTAAATATTTCTATCCAGCAGAAATCGCTTCTGCGGTCAAAATGTCGCTTGTGCGACTTCCGCTTCTGCGGTCTCCTTCCACTTCTGCGGAAATTCCTATAATCTAAAAACCCGCTTCTGCGACTTAAATCCCGTATCTGCGGCTTCGCAGATGCGGCTTCCCCAACCGCTTCTACGGAAACAACGCCCAGGTCCCATCATCGCTTTTGCGGTTTGCACAAGCGAGACCGCTTCTGCGGTCCAAGCTTCGCAGAAGCGAAAACACCAGTTGCAGCAGACTTAGCAACATGCAAATTTCCAAAACTCTCCGTTTAACCATCCGAACTCACCCCGAGGCCCCCGGGACCTCAACCAAAAATACCAATGCATCCTACAACGTTATTCAAACTTGTTCCAATCATAAAAACCTATCCAACAATACTAAAATCATCAATTTTAATCAAATTCAAGCCTAAGCTCTTCTAAAACTTCCGAAACACGCATTCGATCAAAAACCCAATCAAATCACCTCCGAATCACCCGAAATTTTACACACGCATCCCAAATCACCTAATGAAGCTACTCAACTCTCGGAGTTCCATTCCGACCCTCGGATAAAAATCTCACCTATCAACCGAAAATCGCCAAAATACTAACTACGCCGATTCAAGCCTAATTCTACACCGGACCTCCAAATTCACTTCCGATCACACGCCTAAGTCACAAATTACTCCCCGAAGCTAACCAAATCACCGAAAATCACATTCGAGCCTTCTAACTCATAAGTCAACATCCGGTTGACTTTTCCAATCCAAACCTTCCTTAAAGAGACTAAGTGTCTCATTTTCTACCAAAACCAATCCAAATCAAATCTAACACACCAATACTGATAATGAAAAATGAAGAAGCACAAAATGGGGGAAATTGTGCGGTAACTCATGAGACGACGGGTCAAGTCGTCACATCCTCCCCAACTTAAACAAACGCTCGTCCTCGAGCGTACCCAAAGTTGTCCTAGAATCCAACCAAAAGCTGAATGACCTTACCAAGCATTTGCCCAGGGGTGATCCCACGTCACCCTTTCTCGCATAGGTCCGATAACACAACTTAGCTGAAATTTCACAATCCATCTAGTCCATAAACCATAGAACCACATTGCACTTTCCGAAATCATACACAAGATCAGAACCTCACATATATATTCTAAATAAGCCCAAACCAGCTGTAATAACCCATACCTGCAACCTCAGGTGCAATCATATGATATTCTACATAACCCAAACACTCGAAACAATAACTTCTATTCACAGCAGTTGCCCACAACACCCGAATACCGGTAGAAAACCTCTTATCAACTAAGGTCTTATTCCAACACTCTCACATACTGCCAACGATAAATGAAACACGCAATAAACCGTAACCATTTCTCAGATCAACCATTCATGAAGCCACTTCCCTTTTGACTAATACCACAGCAAATTCCGAGCCGAACCTTGATTTTATCCTTCCAACAAGCTGAAATCAAATCCATTTGTATTCACTAGTGACCCCAACGATCACCTTGAATCCAACACACAACTCTAGTGATATGACACCTCAATACAGGCCTAAGCCACAACTTGCATAATACGTGCACCAATAAGAAACAGTCTAAATATACTCAAATCATGAAAAAATGACTCAAGCAAAAGAGCTGTACCTCAATCTCATCAGTACCATCATAACACAAGGCTGAGGCCCCGTCTCACATCATAGAAATAGAACACCTGAATCTACCCTGACAGGTCATATGTCCACGTAGCCTCGCTACAAATGCGCAATCCTATCCAAACATTGTTACAACTGAAACACCTCAAGTCACTATACTCAAATCAACAGCCACGCACAATTTGATGTCTGGAACCCAGCAAATCATTACACCCATGGTTAAACAAATAACATATGCCACGCAAGCCTAATAAAACATAACCAGCATGTCAATTACCGAGCAACACCCAATTACTCTTCCCGCTGGACTTTCACTATGAATCCCCAATAGAACCGCACTACATGTGCCGATAACCAGCGAATCATAACGTCTCACAGCACAAAAGAAATTCATAGACCTCCCCAGATCATTAACAAGCTCACTAACGATTGAATCAACATATCCCTGAATAATAAAATTTCGAGGCCAACCAAGCCGACTCAAGCTAGAACACGCATCCACATTGACCTGCCAACGAACCAATCATCAAGGAAGCTTGAAGCTGCTCCTTCCACTACTACAGCTCTTACCGGGGCCATACGATACAGTGCCTGGCATCAAATCAATACCGAAATCCACAACCTCATCTGGAGACATGCCCGGCCACAAGAAATACATCCGAAAAGTCCCTCAACTCCGGTACTGAATCAATGGTAGAAACCTCTACAATGACATTCATCACGAAGGCCCAATTAAGAAAAGCAACCCTTCCCAGCCGTCCGCTGGTCTTTGAAATATAAGCCACGCTGCTGGAACATAATCCGACGCACCTCGCCATTTACCCCGTGGAATTTCTGGAACAGCCCGTAGCGCAGTAGCCTAGAATAACCCAACACTGAGACAACCAGTCTACACCCCAATATCATATCCAAAATCTAATGTACCAAGAAAAGAAAGATCCACTCAGGCCTCCAAATCCCTGTTGTTGCTAAACAGTGCCGATACACACGATCTACAACTCCGTCATAGCCTGCATATTAGAACTTCTGTCTCCACATCCACACGGCACATGAATCATCATATACGATCCCAATTCACCGTCGGAACACGTGCACACCTTTAATACCCAATCATTCCACGATAGATACTCTAAAATCCCCTGTGCCATCAAACAAACTCAGAAATCAACAGTCAATCTAACAAGAAAGCGTCGTAATACTACCGAAGTATCATCAGTTTAATCACATTACCCTTTTTTTATGAATTATATACTCCCATCAAATCACTTCCAATTAGCACTACCATTTCCTTGATTACCTAAGGCTACCCGTTGCCTAAGAATTTTTTTTTTATGAACTTGTTTTCAGAACTGAACTGTAACTCATCTAGCCAAGAACTTCCACTAATCCCATTTGGAAAAAAATCATTACACATCCCATGCTCCGCATGCCCATAGAAAATATACATCTCCAAACCACAGTAAAACCCAACAAGAACTCTTTCCCAATTCCATTTGCATAAGCTAAACTGCCAGGACTGAATCCTTCTAACCAAACCAAGCTAAGGAAGCTGTCGGAACTCAAGAGCTTTGCTGCAAAATACCTGTAAGGGCTCATTACCTCGAACACATACAAAGAAATTAATCATATCCTTACCATACCGATTCGGTCTACTATCAAGCTATTTCATCTATCTAATTTCCCTTCTGATTCATCATCAACTTGATATTCCCTCTTGTTGTAGCACCACAATGCCTCAACCAAGGATTACTACACGAGACCCAAGCGTAAGACCATACTGTCTAAGACCCATAGACCACTGAGTACTCTCTCAAGTGTTCCCAGAAACACCACATTCCAGATTACATTACTCTGAAGATCTTCATGCGAATCTAAGTCGGTTACCTTTACTTTCTAGATACATATAATCCCATAATTAACATAAAAATACCACAAGTCTTGACATTTTCCACTGAAAACACAGTCTCTAACCACATACCCAACCTTAAGACACTTGATTGTTACATGTAGAATCTTGAACACATTAAAACCATTCTCCAGAGTCATTTACTTCTTATTCGAACTGCAATTTACCTGATCAAACGAACTTAACAACCCGTACCACATTAGCACTCTAACACCGCAGGATATGACCTCATCCCAATACAAACAAACATCTTCCTGCTCCATGCACCGAGTATTCCTTACGAACAACAACTTAAGACATCCTGTGATTCTCACACATCTACGAAGCACCGTGTAACCTTTATCAAAATTTTCCTTCACTCGTGACATCCTCAACTCAATTTCTGCAACCAGAGTTGATTCACCAGCATGCCTCAAACAGGAACCAAAATAGCACATAACCGTATAATTAGTTAATCAATAGCGAACTCCCCAACTTGGCTCGAAGCCATGGATCAAAACACTCCCAACAACTCATAACGTATATACTCTATTGTTGACTTAATTCCATAGTGAGATTAAACTCAATCCTTCATAAGCTCGTGGAAACACAACTCATCTAGAATTTTTTTTAACTCTTCTGCAAATCTCGCATTCCACCCCGCAATAGTGAAGCCCACTCTCTTAAGCAATCTGAAATCTCAAATATCAACACAAACCCTTCAATTACACATGAGACATTCTAACATACACATAAGGATCATACCACTTAAGAACACCCCGTAGGAGATAACCTACCTACTTCGCCTCAATTTAACATTTGTGTATACCTTCCATCGCCATACACATTACACAGCCACTTAGTGTTCCCTGAGTTTGGACTCATACCGCCACATGAAATACACTTCACTCCCCAACTAGGAGACAGGAAACGATTCTTCAAGCGCCTATAACTCAGGCTACGAATCAAATCACAATAGGAATCCAACACTTAACAGTTCATCTATTATTTAGCAGACTTCTTCGTCACTACCAAGTCATATAGATACATCTCGCAGTACTAACATACTCATCACCTGTATATCCAATCGCCATTCCCGCTAATAGGGACTATACCGAGCATATAAGCTCAAAACACTTGCTCACACAATCAGCACCTTGGTGCTCAAGCCATAGGCAAAGATCCAGCCTCAAGTCCTCCAGACTGGCCCAACATCAAACTCACAGAGATCACATCTCGCCCCTTGATCAGGGAATTACAAGCCATCAAGGCACCTCTGATACTGAGCGCTCATGCGCGCATACAAATGCGTGGAAGGAATTTCAAGAGTTTCATTTCAAGATGAATCAAGCACGCACGATAAAAATTAAAGAATGTGAAGTTTTCCTAAAGGTTCTGCAACCTCTCAAGGATAAATACAGACGTCTCCATACCGATACGCGAGACTCTACTAAACCTGCTCATGACTCGTTAGACCTAGTAACCTAGGCTCTAATACGAACTTGTCATGACCCAAACTCCGCACTGGTCATGATGGCGCCTCTCGTGAGGACAAGGCCAGCCAACTAACCCAACTCGTCTCTTTCAAAATAGTTAAACATAAATGATTAGCAAAAATATGACTTAATAATATTAATTAACAAAATTACAACCCAACACAGCCCAAACCGGGGTGTCACAAGTCACGAGCATCTATCAGAGTATAAATACAACTACAAGAACTAAAATATACAAAGCCAAAATAATGAACCAAAAGAGAGAAAAATGGTGTTGCGAACGCAGGCAGTCACCTTGCTACTCCTATAGCTCTGCCTCTGATCAGCAAAAACCCGCTACAGGTGAACAAATACCTGCATCTGCACGCAAGGTGCAGGGAGTAAAGTGAGTACTCCAACTCAGTGAGTAATAAGGGTAAATAACAACATAGCAGTAAGAAATCACGTAAAGCAAACCATCATACTATATAGGAGCAGCGAAAAGCCCTTTGAGAGAAAGTAGTGAAGCTATAAAACCATTAGAAATAACCTAGCTCAGTTTAAAACCTCTTTTGAAAATGTCTTTTTCAACAGTTATGCTATTGAATGCAAAAACAAATAGTGAAGCTAAGCACAGAAGTCTGCCTCTCGGGCACCACACTCGGTTATTAGATAATACCAGAACAACAGGTGAATATTGCAAGAAGAAGCACAAACAACATACAATGGCAGACAAATGAAATAAGGTAAACACATCAAACAGTACTGGTACAGCTATAGCGTGCAGCCTGATCCATATATCGCTACGGCATGCAGCCCGATCCATTTAACATCGATGGTGCTCACTGGGGGTCTGCAGACTCCGGGAGGGGCCCTTTACGACCCAAGTGCAATATCAAGCCATCTCATGGCATCAAATCTAGGACCTCGGCCTTATATCAGTATCAGTGTAACACCGCTGCAGCGTGCAGCCCGATCCAAAGGTATCTTCCAATACAGTCCCTCGGCCTTACTCAGTCAACAAAATCACATATACCGCTCAGGAAACAATAAAACATGATGCTCAGCCCAAAAATATATTTAGAAATATCATTTCGAGTGTTTAAGGCATAGTAAACTTGGCTGAGTTTTAAAACAATGGAAAACACATGACTGAGTTCAAATATACATTTAAAACAGTGAGGAATTATCAACAACAATCCCCGAAGGGTTTAAATAGCTAGCATGAAGCCCAAATATGGCAATCAGCCCACATTATGATGATAACAAGTAATTTCAGTCAAATACACAGTAAATTCATCAATCGGGATGGACCAAGTCACAATCCCCAACGGTGCTCTACCCTACGCTCGCTATCCGGCATGCAAGTCACCTCAATACAACACTATGATGTGCATTCCAGGGTTTAAAACCCTCAGGATGTCATTTACAATCATTACTCATCTCGAAACGGAAAATTCTCTAGCTCGTGACGTCTCTACCCCTCAAACCGGCCTCCACGCATGTCAAATCTATCCCAAGTCAGAGCGAATACGTCACAATATGCCAATGGGACAATACCCAATCGAAACAATCAAAAATATTTAAAATCCCAAAATTTGCAAAACCCGAGTCTCGGGCCCACTTCTCAGAATTTAGAAAATTTTACATCATCGGATTCCTTATCTCGCCACGAGTCTATACGTATCAAAATCCCAAGAATCAGAGTCGATTTGACCCCTCAAATCCCTAGTTTAAGCTCTCTTAGGTTCAAGCCCTAAACCACCATTTTTGACCTTTAATTTCTTAAGTTTTCAGTTCTAATCCATGTATTTACACCATAGAATCATGTTTTTAAGTCCAAGAGTTCATACCTGATTAAAGCCCTTTAAAACCTCTTCAAAATTGCCCATAAACTCTCCAAGTCCGAAGTGAAATATGTTACTCTTTCAAAATTTTACGAAGATGAATTAAATATTTTTGTCCAGCAGAAACCGCTTCTGCGGTCAAAATGTTACTTCTGCGACTTCCGCTTCTGCGGTCTTCTTCCGCTTCTGCTTCCAAAAACCTGCTTCTGCGACTTAAATCACACATCTGCGGCTTCGCAGATGCGGCTTCCCCAACCGCTTTCGCAGAAACAGTGCCAAAGTCCCATCATCGCTTATGCGGTCCAATCTTCACACAAGCGAGACCGCTTCTATTGTCCAAGCTTCGCAGAAGCGAAAACACTAGTTGCAGCAGACTTAGCAACATGCAAAATTCCAAAACTCTCCATTTAACCATCTGAACTCACCCCGAGGCCCCCGGGACCTCAACCAAAAATACCAATGCATTCTACAATGTTATTCCAACTTGTTCCAATCATAAAACCCATCCAACAACACTAAAATCATCAATTCTCATCGAATTCAAGCCTAAGTTCTTCTAAAACTTCTTAAACACGCATTCAATCAAAAACCCAACCAAATCACCTCCGAATCACCTGAAATTTTACACACACATCCCAAATCACCTAACAAAGCTACTGCAACTCTCAGAGTTCCATTCTAACCCTCGGGTCAAAATCTCACCTATCAACCGAAAATTGCCAAAATACTAACTACGCTGATTCAAGCCTAATTCTACACCGAACCTCCAAATTCACTTCTAATCACACTCTTAAGTAACAAATCACTCCCCGAAGCTAACCAAATCACCGAAAATCACATCCGAACCTTATAACTTATAAGTCAACATCTGGTTGACTTTTCCAATCCAAACCTTCCTTAAAGAGACTAAGTGTTTCATTTTCTACTAAAACCAATCCAAATCAACTCTAACACACTAATACCGATAATGAAACATGAAGAAGCATAAAATGGGGGAAATGGGGCGATAACTCATGAGAGGATGGGTCGGGTCGTCACAATGTCCAAACTCAGTTCAGAGACCCAAAGTCAGTTTTGCGGAGTTAAGGGTTCGAAAATAAAACCATAGTTCCAACAAACCAGAAAGCAAAGAGGAGAGCGCAAGCTAATTGAATCAAGACATATGTAGAGGTTTCAGAAGAGAACTGAAGCTTCTTACATGCTTCTTTCAGAACTCATGATGCAAATCAGTAGAGGGATTCAAAGAACATAATGGGAAATAGTAGAAGAAACATGCTTTTTAGAAGAAACTTAACCATGGTTCAGTAGAGGAAAAATAGTAAAGAACACAGTAGAAAGGTATAGTGTAGCAGGACATAGTAGAAGAAATACCAGAACATAGTAGAAAGCATATGAGAACATAATACGGAAAACATGGTAGATGAAACACAAGCGTGGAGCATAGAACATAGTAAAGAACATTCATGAACGGAGTATAAAACTCAGTGAAAGAACATACAAGAACATGCTAAAAGAAAAAGCACAAGAACGAGTAAAAGAAACATACAAGAGCATGATACAATAGACGCAAATACACAAGAATGACAAAGAAAATCTTAAAAAATACTTAAACATTTTTAGGAAACCCTAGATTGGAAAATAAAGGTTTCTTGAAAGTAATTCTTGAAAGAAATGTTAGGGAAATCATTTGAAAACTCAAGTAGAGCATAGATGCATAACAGACCTAGAAAAATTGGAGAAAACCTCGAAGGGTTAGGGTTTCAGAGGAACCCTAGAAATGAGAAAGGCTGTGAGAGGTCATCGATATGAGTCAGAGAGGTCGAAATTAGACTCAAACTACTATAGTACGCCGGAGCAAGGCCGGAGATGACCAGAAAACCTTTAATCGATAGAGGTCTAGGTGCAAACCTTCGAGTTCTGGCCTCGAATCTTCTGGTATCAGGTGTGTAAGAGCAAGGAGAGGTGAGTATTGGACCTTTACAGCTTAGGAAGCCATGGTTTCCTATAGGTTTCATGGTGGAGGTGGTAGGTAGAGGCGGCTGAATAAGTGAAATGATTTAGGGTTGGGGGGTTTCGGAAATTAAAAAGGAATGGAGGGATCGTGGTCGTTGATCATTTTGATCAATGACCTGGATTTATTGGGGAGTTTGGCGGGTTGGATCAAATGGGTCAGGCGTTGGTAATTTAGGAATTAGGCTTGTCCAATTGAGATTGAAATTAGGTTAATTGGGGGNCCTTTTATTTTATAAAAAATAGTAAAATGGTTTTTGAAAATAAATTAAAGGTGCTAAATTAATTAATAATATATAAATATTATTTTAAAAATATTGGAATTGAATTTGTAATTATAAACGTAATTAATTCTTAAAATGGTCTAATATTGCAATTATATGCAAGTTAGCTTTAAAACTACTAAATAAGTTTGTAAAAATGTGTAAAAATTACCTTAGCTATATTTTTGGATAAATATGAGAATAATATAAATTAATCACCAAAATGATAATTTGAGGAATAATTATTGGTTTTTGTATTGCTAAAATAGGGCAATAATTTGATTTAAAAATTAGGAAAAATACTAAAGCATTTGGATGCACTTATATATGCATACATATGCTATTTTGAAAGTATTTTGCACATATAAAAATATACAGGGAAAATTTGGGTATCAACAGCTGCCCCTCTTTACCCGGGAAGGATGAAAGAGTTGTCGGGTAAAGATATGATGGCCAATTTGACTGAATGAAATGGTTAGAAGAATTTGATCGTGCTCTGTTTTCTGAGCTGGCTACATATCCCTGGTCTTATAGGAATCAGGCCATATGTAGTTCGGGACCCGTCGGTGGAATATGTCGATGGAGATCCTTCAAGAACAAACGCGATATTCAGGTTTGGGATGGATGGTTAAAACCTAATAGGGCTGTGGGAATTGAAGCGGGATCGCTCTTGCTGAGACAGCCGTTTCTAGCTGGTTTACCTACAAATAAGCAATAAAAGTGTATATTGTGCGAAAAAATTTAAACATGATGTAGGTTCCCGTCAAACCATGAATGTTGTCTTTGGACGGTTAGGATGATGTCCTCAGACCATGACGTCCTGGGCTATGAAGTGTATGATAAAGAATTTGCATGCCACGAAATGATGCTCTCAGGCTATGAGAATGATGCCTCTGAGCTATGATGCCTTTGAATATTGATGTGCAAAAGATAAAAGGGGTCCTCAGGCCATCACATGGCATTCTTGGGCTATGCGAATGGTGCCTCCGAACAATGACACCTTTGGACAATTTGGCGATCTTTTAGACCATGAAATACAATAGGTGGCGATCTTTCAGCCCATGAAAGCGTAAATAAAGTGGTGATATTTCAGCCAATGCAAGACATAAATAAAGGTGGCAATATTTCAGCCATGCAAAATGTAAGTAAAATGGCGATCATTCAGCCGATGCAAGATGTAAGTAAAGTGGCGATATTTCAGTCGATGCAAGAAATAAATAAAGGTGGTGATATTTCAGCTGATGCAAGACGTAAGTAAAGTGGCGATATTTCATCCATGCAAAATGTAAGTAAAATGGCGATCTTTCAGCCGATGCAAGATTTAAATAAAATGGCGATCTTTAAGCCGATGCAAGATTTAAATAAAATGCTGATTTTTCAGCCAATTCAGATGGAGATAGAGCTTAGTCTCAGAAGGAAGAATGGTAGCCTTGTGCAATGCAGGAAATGCAGACAGAGGTATAGCTTAACCTCGAAAGGCAGAATTATAGCTTTATGCAATGCAGGAATGCAGATTGAGGTGGAGCTTAACCTCGGAAGGCAGAATGGTAGCCTTATGCTATGCAGGAATGCAGATGGAGGTAGAGATTAATGTCGGAAGGCAGAATGATAGCCTTATGCAATGCAGGAATGCATATGGAGACAGTTCTTAGTCTCGAAAGGCAGAATGGTAGCCTTATGCAAGAAATAAAAGGAGAATAGTAATAAAATTTCTTAGCTGATAACTGGTAGCTGATTGTGATATTATGGCTGCTGGGGATACTATATGCGGATAGCGACTGTGAATAGGTGTGACAATTCCGAGCGTTGTATTCCTGAATAGTATGAGTGTATAATATATGATTTTGCGATTTGGGTACCTACATCCAAAGAAAAATTGTGAGTTTTGTAAAGGGGAAAGGTTAGTTCGTGTCCCTACTGACTTTGCCTGCCCTGTTCGGATTTGATCTGATGACACGGTATGTATCATAGGTGTAGAGTTGCTGAACAGAGCGATTTCGATAATAAATATGCATGAGTTTGTTAAAGATATAACGTTAGTATACAAGAAATACTTTTTAGTTGAATCGACAACTGTGACGTGGTTCAGGACATCTCAACCTATCTCTTTCCAAAATTTTGAGGGTCCTCCACAAAATTCTATCCCAACTTACTGTGTTGCTTCTTCTGACGGTTTCTTGCGATGATCGGCTGAAGTTCCTTCGGAATTTTAAGGGTCCTCCTCAAAATTTTGCCCCAGTTTCTAGTTGCGGGGGAGGGGGATAAAAATTTTATTGAATTGTGATCGAACACATAAGGTTGCCTACGTATCCCCTCTTAAATGGGAATCAGGTCAGACATAGGTCAAATTACATCATATAGGAAAAGCATAAAGTTACACATAGTAGCGTTTGACTACATCTAAATTGATTGGTTTTGACCAAACTTCTCCATCTATTTCTGAAAGTATAAGGGCTCCTCCTGTCAGGACCTGATGAACCATGTATGGACCTTGCCAATTGGGAGAGAATTTCTCTTTGGCTTCATCTTGATGCGGGAAAATTTTCTTTAACACCAGCTGCCCCGGTGTGAATTGTCTTGGCTTGACTCTCTTGTTGAAAGCTCTAGGCATTCTATTGTAATAAAGCTGATCATGGAAAACTGCACTCATTCTCTTCCCATCTATAAGATCCAGCTACTTGTTGTGGTTTCTCACTAATTTTGCATTGTCGAGCTCAAATTTTTGTATGATCCTCAAGGAAGGAATCTCTACTTCGACGGGAATGACGGCTTTCATACCATAAACCAACATACAGGGAGTTGCACCAATTGATGTGCGTACTGTGGTGTGATACCCCAATAACGCAAGTGATAGCTTCTCATGCCACTGCCTATGCTTCTCTACCATTTTCCTCAGTATCTTCTTAATGTTATTATTGGTGTCTTCTACAACTCCATTCATATGGGGCCTGTAGGCCGTGGAATTCTTATGTCTGATCTTGAAGGTCTCACACATAGCTTTCATCAAGTCACTGTTGAGGTTGGAGCCATTATCAGTAATGATTGACTGTGGTATACCGAACCGACAAACAATACAGTCGCAGATAAAGTCTGCCACGAGTTTCTTACTTACTTCTAAGATGCTGCTTCGATCCATTTGCTGAAATAGTAGATTGCCACTAAAATGAACCTGTTCCTATTGGAAGTAGCAAGTTCGATTGGTCCAATAACATCCATTCGCCAAGCGGAGAACGACCATGGTGAGCTTTTTGCATTAAGCTTATTTGGAGGCACCCTTATCATATCTGCATGTATCTGGCAACGATAGCAATTTTGGATGTACTGGATGCAGTCTGTCTCCATGGTCATCCAAAAGTAACCAAGACGAAGTATTTTCTTGGCTAGGACAAAGCCATTTATATGTGGACCACAGGTCTCGGCATGAATTTCCTCTAGCAGTTTGGATGCTTCCTTAGCGTCGACACACCTTAGTAATCCCAAATCCTGAGTCCTCCTATACAGGATTCCTCTATTGTAAAAGAAATTATTGGACAATCTTCGAAGTGTGCGCTTTTGAGTAGTGTTTGTAAGCTCGGGATATACTCTTTTTGCAAAATATTCCTTGATGTCGTGAAACCAAGGTTTTCCTTCCGCTTCTTCTTCGACATGAGCACAATAAGCTGGCTAATTTTGGATTTTCAAAGGAATAGGATCAATGAAGTTTGTATCTAGATGCTGTATCATGGACGATAGGGTATCCAATGCATCGGCAAACTCATTCTAGACTCTGGGAACATGCTAGAACTCTGTCTTCGTGAACCTTTTCCTCAACTCCTGTACATGGTGCAGATAAGGGAGTATCTTGGAATTCTTGGTCACCCATTCTCCTCGTACCTGATGTATGAGTAGGTCTGAGTCCTCAATTGTTAGCAACTCTTGGATGTTCATGTCAATGGCCATCTTGAGCCCTAAGATGCAGGCTTCATACTCGGCCATATTGTTGGTGCACGGGAACCTGAGTTTGGCAAACACCGGATAGTGCTGATCGATTTTTGATACTAGGACTGATCCTATACCAACTCCTTTGAAATTTTCTTCTCCCTCGAAAAAAATTCTCCACCCGTCATAGGATTCTGCAATATCTTTTCCTATGAATGATACCTCTTCATCCAGAAAATACATCTATAGGGGTTCGTATTCTCCATCCACGTGGTTTTCGGCCAGGTGATTTGCTAATGCCTGTCCCTTGACTACTTTCTGAGTTACGTAGACAATGTCGAATTCACTCAATAGGATCTGCCATTTGGTAAGGTTGCCGGTGGGCATGGGCTTCTGAAAGATGTATTTCAAAGGATCAATCCTTGATATGAGATATGTAGTATAGGCACAGAAGTAGTGCCTCAACTTCTGGGCTACCCAAGTTAAAGCACAACAGGTGCGTTTTAACAGAGAATACCGGGTCTCGTACGGAGTGAACTTTTTGCTGAGGTAGTAAATGGCCTATTATTTCTTTCCTGTCTCATCATGCTGCCCCTGGAAGCAACCAAAGGCACAATCTAGCACTGCAATGTAGAGTAGTAAAGGTTTACCCGGTTCGGGCGGGACCAAAACTTGTGTCATTGATAAGTATTCCTTGATTCTGTTGAAAGCTTTTTGGAAGTCATCAGTCCATTCGATGGCAGAATCCTTCTTCAACATCTTCAAGATCGGCTCACAGATAACTGTAGATTGTGCTATGAACCGGCTGATGTAGTTAAGTCTTCCCAAGAAGCTCATCACGTCTTTCTTGTTCCTTGTTGGTGGAAATTCTTGAATGCCTTTGATCTTCAATGGATCTAGTTCTATTCCCCGGTGACTCACAATGAACCCCATCAATTTCCCAGCTGAAACCCCGAATGCACATTTTGCGAGATTCGGTTTCAGATTGTACCTTCACAATCTGTTGAAAACTTCCTCAGATCTTCTATGTTATCAGTGGATCTCTTGGATTTGATAATGACATCATCCACATATACTTCAATCTCCTTGTGTATCATGTCATGAAAAATGGTAGTCATGGCCCTCATAAAGGTGGCCCCTGCATTTTTTAAACCGAATGGCACCATCTTGTAGCAATACATTCCCCATAGCATAATGAAAGCCATTTTCTTAGCATCTTCTTCATCTATCCAGATCTGATGGTACCCCGCGAAACAATCTACAAATGGTTGCAACTCGTGCTTGGCGCAATTATCAATCAGGATGTGTATGTTTGGAAAGGGGAAGTCATTTTTCGGACTGTCCCGGTTGAGATCCCAGTAGTCGACACAGACTCTAACCTTCCCGTCCTTCTTCAGGTACTGGCACAATGTTGGCTAACCATGTTGGATATTCCACTAACCTGAGAACCTTAGCTTTGACCTGCTTAGTGACTTCTTCATTAATTTTCAAACTCATATCTGGCTTGAAATTTTTGAGCTTCTGTTTTACTGGCGGACAGGTTGGATCAGTTGGCAATTTATGAGCCACAATAGATGTACTCAGACCAATCATGTCATCGTACGACCAGGCGAATATGTCCTCATACTCTCTTAGAAACTCTGTGTATTCTTTCTTTTCTAATCGTGACAAATGAACGCTGATCCGTGTTTCTTTGATGTTTTCTGCATCTCCCAGGTTAACAATCTCAGTCTCGTCCAGGTTGGACTTATGTCTGTTCTTAAAATTCTCAACTTCTTTAACAATCTCTTCTGGTATATCATCTTCCTCTAAATCTATGTCCGTTTGTTGCGTTGTCTCGTTGCATGTGACAGTCAGTGGTTCATCAAGATAAGTAACAGTAATGTTGTATAAGTAAAGTAATGAGAGAAAATAATAAGAGTAAGCTTTATAAGAAGATTGAAATGCTTTGATAAATTCCATAACTGTTTTGAACATTGGATCTATTTCTTACGAAAATTAAAAAAATGCGAAAGGAAAGTAAACTTGTAAAATAAAATAGTGCATGATGCTTGTTCAGCCTTGCTATCCCGAGGCTCGCTGGGCTCTGGTTGTTCTGATAGTCCAGTAATTGAGGCCTGCTCCTCTGCTTACAGCCTATATAGAAGGGCCTTCCTCCCCCTCCTCCTCAAGAATGACACAACAATCCATATTATCGCCTTTCAAGAACAAATTCCTCACTGATGCCAGTGCTTCTTCTTCTTTTGAACCGTAAATGACCTCGGCCGATTGGAATGTATGCTCCAAATGGGGTATTGGTTGCTCTAAAGGATAGTAAGTACCATGCCATGGTGGCGATCGGTTGTTGAATTCTTCCCAAGTATACTCATATCCCAACCTGAAGGTGGTGCCATGTTTCTTGAGCTTGATGGGCTTAGCAATTCCTTGGAGGTTCTTGACAAGTCCCTTGCTAGGTTGATACCCGCTCCAGTTCAATATGATTTCAATTTTGTTATCCCACCACTTATCCTTGTCGACGTTGTGGACTCGCTCGATATGGTGGTAAGTTTCCCCGCCCGTCCTTCTCTTTCCTCCAATTGTTGGAATGGTCTGGGAACTATTTATGGGGTTGCTACCATCACCGTGAATGATCACGTCTTTGTGGTTCCACTCAAACTTTACTGCCGGATGTAGTGTTGACACTACGGCCCCAACAGCATAAATCCATGGTCGTCCCAACAACAGATTGTAAGATGCCGACACGTCTATCACTTGAAAATCAACATCAAACCAAGTAGGCCCCATTTGCAAACACATGCTAATTTCCCCAATAGTAGACCTTTGAGAACCGTCGAATGCTTTGATGTTGATGGCCCCGTCCTTGATTTCATGCAGCCCCTTTCCCAATGTCCTGAGTGTTACCAATGGACAAATATTGAGACTGGACCCCCCATCGACCAGGATGTGCAATGCCTTGTTGTGACTAAACCCTTCCAGCGGTAGCTCATCTTCATGAAAAGTGATTTGTGACTTTCCATACATACGCCTCACTCACCACTCTTAACAAGGCTTTCTTATGTGCATCGGAACTTTGCAGCAAAGCAAGGATAGAAATCTATGCCGGTGTTTTGTTTAGCTGATCAATGACTGAGTATTCTTTGGCTTGTATCTTTCTCTAAAGATCATCGGGCCCAGTTTCAGTGATGGTTGGCCGACTAAAGGCCTTCTTTCTTGACTCAGCCAAATGCTCTGAGGTATAAATCTTAACGGTTCTTGTCATTCCCTGTGCTGCAACGGTTTTACCGAATTTGACATTCCCCTTTCTTCTGGCCTCGGCTGTGTAGTCCCACGGTATAACCTTTGCATGGAACGGTGTTATGGCTGACATTGCCACTGGAATTGGCATGGCTATCTTTACTTGGAATGGAGCAGGCTTCTCAAGTAGTAAGATTGCAACTGCAAAGGGTATAGGTGTGTTTGCTGGTGACATAAACTCAACCTCAATCGGTGCTGGCGTCTTTGTAGAGGGTGGTGCTTCAAACTTGAGTGGTATGGACATGTCTACCTTAGCATCCCTAAAAGGCTGAATTTGGACCACAATCTGATTGAGGGTGACTACTGGCTTCTTTGGATCGTCACCTATCCCTTGGGGTCCCAATCGTCCTCTATCTCGATCATGTGAACACATCTACCTTTGTGGTCTGGCAGAGGGTTATTGCGGACATTCGAAGCAGGCTCTTTTGCTACAATGATCTTATTGTCAATCAAAGTCTGGATCTTATCCTTTAGAGAGCAGCATTCATCAACAGTATGTCCTTTCATGCCGGAATGGTATGCACAGGATTTCTTTGGATTGACCCACTGAAAAGAGTTTTCAGGTGTTATAGTAGGGATAGGGGTGACATAACTATCAGCCTTAAGCCTCTCGTACAACTAGTCGATCAATTCAGCAATGGCGGTATACTGTTTGGGAAGTCTGCGGTCGAAATTTGGTCTAGGTCTATGAAAGTTTTGACGTGTGGGAGGTGATTCATAGTGGGACGGTTGAGTATTGTAGGCTTGGTAGACATGTGCAGGTTGGGAATCTCTTGGTGAGTTAGGTTGATATGTTGGAGGTGGAGATGATTAATAAATAGGTGGTGGAGTTTGGTAAGAGGGTGAGGGTGATTGGTAGTTCGGAGTAGGTTGATATGTGAGTGGAGACATTGGATAGGTTTGGTATTTGATAGAAGATTTGGTTCTCTGTGCAACCATTATGGCACCTACGTCCCTTTTCTTGGACGTACCATCAAACTGTAAAGCCTTATTGGTAGCTTGCAAGGCTTTAATGTTCGTAACCATACCACTTTTGATGCCTTCCTTGATCCTTTCTCCTAGCTTGATGATGTCAGAAAATTTATGATTCTCTATCAGTATCAATCTTTCATAGTATTGCGGGTCCTGAGTCCGGACGAAAAACTTGTTCATTTGTTCTTCCTCTAAAGCAAGATTGACCTTAGCAGCTTCTGATCCACAGCGAGTGGCATACTCACGGAATATTTTGGTGGGCTTCTTCTTTAGGTTCTGAATGTAGAATACAACTGGTGCACTTTCTGTATTGAACCTGAATCTGTCCATAAAGTCGGACACCATACTCATACAGTTCGACCACTTCTGTGGGTCTTGGCTGTTGTACCAAAATAGAGCATTTCCTTCCATACTCCCCATGAAAAGTTCCATGTGGATCTTCTCGTCTTTCCCTACTCGGACCAGTTTGTCATAGTATATTATCAAATGACATCTCAAACTTAGGAGGTTTGTACCCCTCGGGCAGTTCGACATTGGGTTGTATGCAAAGATCTTCGTAGTTCAACCCTTCAATCCCCTTACTTCCTTTGACACCTTAAATTCGGCTAGTCAACTTCTTAAGCTTTTCAGCTAGACTCCTGATGAGTGAGTCTTTATCATCAGACTCAGGTGTGCTTGAGATGGGTTGGGTGGAGTGTGGCATGGCTTGCACGTAGATGGGGGTGTTATAATGAGTGTGGAAGTGGTCATTTTTGGAGTTCAAAGGTTCTGGGGTGAGCAGCAGAGTACTGTTGGAAGTATGGCAAGTATTGCAGTGGTAGTGAGGAGCGGGATGGTTTTGTGGTCTTGGGATATTTTGTGGAGGTGTGGGGTTGACATCTGGGGTAGTGAGGGAAAATGACAGATTTGCCAAGTTCCGAACTTGGTCAAGTTCCTCCTAAAATTTCAACAGTTTTTGCTCAAGTTGGGATGCACTTTCTTTGGAAACCTGAGTACCACGAGTGACTTCCACCCATTCAGTTGAGTTGTCATTGCTGGTGTTGTTCAAATATTCCATCTTTCCTTTGTTCCTGTTTCTGATACGACTAGGGGGAGGAGTGGGTGGAGGGCTATTGGATCTTGTGGAATATGATGATGATGCCAGAGTGCACGAACTAACCATTGGGCAGGGGAGTAAAACAAAAGAATAAAAAACAAAAAGGTAAAAAGTTAGTGAGGATCATAAAAAATGTTGCAATATTTAAACACATAGTGCGGAAAAATAAAGTGTGTCCTAATTTGGGGAACCTCTTTGTGCCCGAGGTAGGCATAGCGACAAGTTGATTTAGAGAACTTAGAAAGCTAAATGCCTCATTTTATTGATAAAAGCAGATGAATCCCAAAACGACACTAAATAAACGGGAAGTAAAAGTTACTAATGGTTGTTCGCCTTATTACATTTTATAAAGCAAAATGAAAACTCCTATCTATTTAGTCCTAGAAGGACCTTCCTCAGGTTGAATGCTCTCGTTGATCAAATCCTCTAGTTCATGTAGGTTCACCAGTAAAAATGCCTTCGCCGGGTGTTCTCCTTCGTTTCCCTCAGTGTTCTGGCAGTCAGTGACTCTCTTCCTCACTTTCCCTTCTAATTCCAGCAGACTGTACTCTAGATATTCCAACTTTTCGCTAGCTTTGGTGGCCCTCTATTTCCACTCATTGATTAGGTCATTTGATAGAAGACGCCTCCACCAGTCTAGCAAGAGTGAGGGTGTGCTAACCATATCGAAGCTCGGGACCTCGTTCTTCATTTTCTACAAAATAAAAGGGTTAGACCCTACCCCTACCGGACTCGACTATTTAATATCAACAATTGGCATAAAAATATTTAGTTCTCCAAATAAATGCCCAAAATGTGGTAGTGTCTATTTGGGTTTTTGGGAAACCCAGTGGACTTTGGACAAGGCTATCTTAAAGAGCCATTATGCGGAAAACATAATTGACTCGGCTAGGTTTGACCATGATGCATGCATAATTTAAATAGAAAGGGTTTCTATGGGGCTTTAGGCTGGTACCCTTGAGCGAACAACTCAAGAGGGAAAGGTGTGAAATCGTCGACTACACCGTTGATCAATTGGTTTTACCGCAAATATGCCTTTGCCAAATTTTGGGGGTGTTAATATCGGAAGAGCGCAACCACTCATTATAAGTGTTGCTATGGTATTTTGTTCAGCACGAGTGGAATATGATGTTGAAAACATACTTATGCAATAATTAAACCAAGTTGTCATGCATTTTCACGTTACAAAGGCAATATCAATTCTTCATAACTTGAAATAGTAGTAAAGGAAAGCAGTAAGGGAAAGTAGTAAAAGAAATAAAGGAAAGAAACAAAGAAACGAATCGGTTTTTGCGGTAGGAGAAAGAATTAAATACTTAAACGGATTAAACAAATGAAAGCACATAAGAAATGTAAAGTCATAGTAATAGCTTGAAATGGTAAAAGCCTAAAAGAAATACCCAGCAGAGTCGCCATGTTGTCGCGCCCCCTTTTTCTCGCAAAATCGGGTTTATGACATTTGGAAAGACAACTCGTTCCCTTTTGGGAATTGGGTTTAAGAGAATTGAAAAGTCGCCACCTAATGATTTAAGTGCATTAGGACACTAAGAAGGGTTTTGTTTGGGTAACCAAAGATTGGGTAAAGGCTTGAAATTATTCCAAGGGGAAGGTGTTAGGCATCCCTCCGAATCCACTAGTGTGGTTTCCGGCCAAGCTATTGTTGTAACTTAAGGTACAAATAAGGCTTCAAATAAGAGGGGATTTTCACATAGAAGTTAGAAATAAACAAAGTCGGAAAGCATTAAAAAGCGTTGATTTAGAAGAAACATTTAAAAGATTTT
>MU725710.1:291603-311462 GCA_026770625.1 Nicotiana glauca
GGGGGGGGGGGGGGGTCCTAGGTTTAATAATAATATGGATAACCCCACACAACACCCAGTATTCACTTATACATGTGGTGTTATCGCGTGATCATCATATCTATATCTACCCTTTCCCACCCCTTTAAGGTACTAGAGTGCGGAATAGTCTCGTTTACTTATTGCATGCTATTACCTGCTCCAAATCTATCAATCCCGGAGGTGTTTGGGATTACTAATCCTAAAGGGAGGAGACATTGGCTTATTTGTGGTTTCAAAAGGTTAAAAATTCTAAGGCGACAAACAAAACACATATAGCAAGTTTGGGTGGAGAGCATATAAACTAATAATAAGGCTCAGACAAACCCCCTTTGAACCAGAGAGAGCATATAGTGTAGCATGTCTTACACGTACTATTTAAGGTCTAATTAAAACTTAATAATTTGAGGTAGACTGCTTTATAAAATGTAATCAGGCCGAATCAGGCCTGCCTGTTGGTTGTAATTAATAAAATCTGATTCAGTTTATAAGTTTATACTAAGGCTTGCCTAAGGGATAGATAAAAACCTATAGGCATGATATCTACAGATTTCATAAATAAGAGTATGAACTGATTACATGCTGATTTAAAGAAAGTTGCATGTTAAAAGCGAATTTTAGAAAAAAACATGAGTTCTGTCGTTGGTAATACATTATTACTGCTAATTTTAGACTCATAAGCGAGTGAGGCGATTCAGATTTGAATTAGAACCCCTATAGGAATGCTTTCTATGTGTTTGCCAACTTAAAATATTGGTATAGACATAGAAGAGTACAGAAATTCTACAACATGATACCTAAGCATAGCGTGCTATCTGATTATATTTTTGTTATTAGGACCTATAGACAAGTTTGCCTAGTGAAAAGCAGGTAAATCAGAAAAGACCTATAGGCATATTTTCTATGTGCGTGTGTAAAAGAAATAGACATAACATTCTACATGAAAGTACAGGATCCCTATACTCATGGCATCTAAATGAGAATGCAGAGGTTCTTATAGACATGATATCTAAACGAGATGCAGAAATCTTATAGGCATGGTAACTACATGAAAAATGCATGTCTTATAGGCATGGTCACTACATGAAAAATGCATGTCTTATAGTCGTGATAACTACTTGAAAAATGCATACGTCTTATAGGCATGGTAACTATATAAAAAATGCAGGAATTAGAGAGAATCATAAAGGCAAGTTATCTACCTGTATACATGCATGGTCACCCCTTCCTTTTCACTAAACATCCCCAAAATTTTATTACAATGCTATTACAGTCCCAAGAAAATAAAGAGAATACAAAAGAAATTGAAAATTACAACCAAGGAGAGCCTGCTCCAGACTTCCTGTCTGAAGTATGAGGTAAACTAACTTAAAAGATCATATTTCAAAAGACTTTCTCTCATTTGGGGTGTGTTAGAGTTCCCTAAGAGCCTCATATGGACTACGGGCAGTGCTCACACCCAAATACATTACAGGATTAAGACATAGTGCAGTGTGGAAGGGCCAGCCCTCAGGTGTCCAAGTTCATAGAGAACTCAAGGTCCCAAGGCAAGGCTCACAAGAGGGGGGCAAAATTTATGAACTAGGAGAGAGTGCAAGTGCATGAGTGGAATTATTAAAGGGGAAATGGAAAAGGGGAATAACTTAAAATTAGCACACATAAGGGTATAGGGGAGTGGGGAATTTGCAAGAACACAAGGAGAGCAGGCTGATGGGCATACTCAGCAATGATAGATGCTGGCACACCCTCCAGCCTGTTTAGAGGTTAAGGTTCAAAACTCAGTTCATGGATAATAACTCATGTTGCCATGCCCTAAGTCACCACTCACAAACACATAGGGGTAATGGGGTAGGGTGCAAAGATTCATAAAAGAAACAGGCAGTAGCACATAGGCATAGTAAGCTAAATATCAAACACTATAGAAAATAATAAAGTAGACTTGGATAAAAAAAAACTTTAAGTAAAAACATTCGAGTGATGCTGAAACTTAAATTAGAACATACCAGTTTCAAAGAAATAAGTAGAAAAGACAGTAGTCTTGTAAATGCCAAAGTGCAAACAGGAAGACAGAATACTATAAGTGTGAGTTCAGGAGAGATTGTGAAATTGTGAGGAATGAACTGTGTTAATATTTTAGTGGAGGATTACTAAAATCGTGTGTGCTTTATGTTAAAGAGTCATGTATTCATAGTGTGAAAGTCATGAGAAAATAAGGTAAGAAAATAATTGAATACTGATGGTAAATCAATTACATTGGACTCCCTTTAATTAAAGGATTCAGATTCAAACAGGTAAAACCATTTGAGGAAAGGATTTAAATAAACACTTTGCGTAAAGCATGCAATTGAGTGCTATTACATAAAGGTTATTTTAGGACAGGGTTTTGACAATACACGATTTGTGACAATAAGGCAAGGGAATCAATTAACAGCCAGTAAATCACAAAGATCTGAAATTTGGTATGAATGAACCGAGTCATAAAAGATGAAGAAGGGTTTTACCTAAGTCGAGTCACATAGGAAAAGATGGAAAGAAATCAATCAAGCTATATTCAGATGGAAGTTTACACTAATTGCAAATTTGAAAACCACTTAGAGGAAAATTCATCATATAAAAGGAGCATGTGAGCATGAAAGAAAACTGTCATGTAGTCTAGTGTAGAAAGGTTTAGTGAAAAGTTTAGTATTGTATGAAAACAAATGTCCAAATTCAGTTCAGAGACCCAAAGTCAGTTTGGCAGAGTTAAGGGTTCTAGAATAAAAGCCTGGTCCGAGCAAACCAGAAAGCAAAAAGGAGAGGGCAAGCAAATTTAATCGAGACATGTGTAGAGGTTTCGGAAGAGAATTGAAGCTTTTAACATGGCTCTTTTAGAACTCATAATGCAAACCAGTAGAGGGATTTAAAGAACATAATGGGAAATAGTAGAAGAAACATGATTTTTAGAAGAAACTTAACCAAGGTTCAGTAGAGGAAAAATAGTAAAGAACACAGTAGAAAGGTATAGTATAGCAGGAAATAGTAGAAGAAATACCAAAACATTGTAGAAAGCATATGAGAACATAATACGGAAAACATGGTAGAAGAAACACAAGCGTGGAGCATAGAACACAGTAAAGAACATTCAATAACGGAATATAAAACTCAGTAAAAGAACATACAAGAACATGCTAAAAGAAAAGGCACAAGAACGACTAAAAGAAACATACAAGAGCATGATACAGTAGAGGCTTATACACACGAATGACAAAGAAAATCTTTAAAAAATACTTAAACATTTTCAGGAAACCCTAGATCAGAAAAGAAAGGTTTTTTTGAAAGTAATTTTTGAAAGAAAAGTTAGGGAAATCATTTGAAAACTCAAGTAGAGCATAGATGCATAACAGATCCAGAAAAATTGGAGAAAACCTCGAAGGTTTAGGGTTTCAAAGGAACCCTAGAAATGAGAAAGGCTTTGAGAGGTCATCGATCTGAGTCGAAGAGGTCGGAATCATGCTTAAACCACTATAGTACGTTGGAGCAAGGCCAGAGATGACCAGAAAACCTTGAATCGATAGAGCTCTGGGTGCAAAACTTCAAGGTATGGCCTTGAATCTTCTGGTATCAGCTGTGTAAGAGAAAGGGAAGGTGAGTATAGGACCCTCACAACTTGGGAAGCCATGGTTTCCGGTGGGTTTCACGGTAGAGGTGGTAGGAGACGATTAAGGTTCCAGGAATATTCAAGAGAGTTTGACAGAAAGGGGTGTTTAGAGGCAGCTGATTAAGTGAAATGATTTAGGGTTGGGGTATTTGGGAAATTAAAAAGGAATGGAGGAATCGTGGTCGTTGATCATTTTGATCAACGACCTGGATTTATTGGGGAGCCAGGTAGGTTGGATCACATGGGTCAGGGGTCGAGTAATTTAGGAATTGGGCTGGTCCAATTGAGATTGAAATTGGGTTTATTGGGGGTTTGATTTGGGATACAATTGAAATGAAATATGGCTAGATTATAAATAGCCACTTTTTCCCTTTTTATTTTATAAAAAATAGTAAAATGCTTTTTGAAAATAAATTAAAGGTGCTAAATTAATTAATAATATATAAATATTAGATAAAAATATTGGAATCAAACTTCTAATTACAAATGCAATTAATTCTTAAAATAGGTTAATATTGCAATTATATTGAATTTAGCTTTAAAAATACTAAATAAGTTTGTAAAAATGTGTAAAAATTACTTTATCTATATTTTGGGATAAATATGAGAATAATTTAAATTAATCACCAAAATGATAATTTGAAAAATAATTATTTGTTTTTGTATTGCTAAAATAGGGCAATAGTTTGATTTAAATTTTTTTTTAAAATTAGGAAAAATACTAAAACTTTTTGACGTTGTTATATATGCATACATATGCTATTTTTAAAGTATTTTGCACATACAAAAATATAGAGGGAAAATTGGGTATCAACAACCTGATATTATCATTAGTCTGGGACTATGTGCAAGGTTTCAGTCGAATCCCAAGGATTCTCATCTAAAGGCTGCCAAAAGAATTTTGAGATATCTCAATGGAACACAGGACCTAGTCCTGTAATACCCATCAGGTGAGAATTTTAATCTTATTGGGTATGCTGATGTTGACTATGCTGGTTATCTTGTGGACAAGAAAAGTACTTCTGGAATGGCACACTTTCTAGGATCTTATCGGGGCACAAGAAAGCAAAACTCTAGTGGCTCTTTTAACAGCTGAAGCAGAATATGTTGCTGCCGCTTCTTGTTGTGCTCAGCTCCTATGGATCAAACAACAACCGAAAGATTTTGGTGTATACAATGACTGTGTGCCTCTTCTATGTGATAACACCATTGATCTCAGCATGGCCAAGAATCCAGTTCAACATAAAAGAACCAAGCACATTGATGTAAGACATCATTTCTTGAGAGACAACATTGAGAATGGGCTTATCTGTATGAAGTTCTGCAGTACAGAAGACCAAATTGTAGATATCTTCACCAAATTGTAGATATCTTCTCTTCTCTTCATTGATCATATTCCCTCATTAGACCTTCTCGAAAGAATTTTCTACTATATCTCTTTAATGGCTTACAATCACTCCAAAATCCCTTCCACAGTCAACACTATCCTAGAGAAAACCCTTAAGTTCTCTGTCCCTGATGAATCTTCTGTTACCATTCCAGTCTTAACCACTGAAATAACCTCCAACCCAGATTTCCCTTCACTCTCATGTCCTGATGCCACTATCTCAGACCTCTCTCTCCCTCTAAATGTTTAGGACTTAGAAACCCCTAAAATCGATGATCCTTCATCTCTATCGGCTGAGATTCTCACTAACCAAGGTAAAAGTAGAGAATAAGGTAAAGTCCCAAAGTATGTAGAGGTTTCATGGGATAATGATGATCAACCTTCCGCCATTCTTACTTCATATTCTGTGGTGTCAATCGAGCCTCTAGAGGATAAAACTATCGCGGCCATTTTTGTTGTATTTACAGATGGAATATTGCATGAGGTAATTTCTAATCTACCCAAGTCTCAAAGAAATAAGACACAGAGGCTAGTGTAAGAAGGAACCATGTTGCTTGTTGAAGGCTCTGCACCAGCAGAAACTACTAGGCCTTCTCATGAAGGACCTGGCCCATCTCCGAAGGAAATAGGTCAAGGTTCCCACTCCCAGGTTAGTTTTGCTCCTGCACCTTCTCCACACTTTTTTGTAGAGCCCTTGTACATTCCGGTTCCTAAGATGAGGTCTAGTGATGAGGAAGATCAAGACAACATTTCTCTTGATCAAGCGAAGGGTAGTAATCTCTCCTGATTCTTCTACTAAGCAACCTACTACTAGGTTGCAAGCAAAGGAAGCTTATGAATCTGCCCTTCAAAAGAGCAAAAAGGGCAGTAAGAAAGAAAGGAAGAGGCTGGTGAAAAATGGTAAAGTAGTGTGTGATAAGGATGTTACTGTGGTGTAAGTTGATGAGGAAGAAATAGAGGAACCTAGTTCCTTGGTGAAAAGGTCCCAGAAGAAGAAGCAATTTGCTTCAGTTGAGAATGTTACAACCCCCAGTTCAAAGTTGAAAGCTGTTGCGAAGAGTGGAAAACTAAAAGATGTTATGAGTGAACCATTAGGTTCTGATGAGGATGTTTTGATCAAGTCCAGTGGAAAAGAAAAATCAAGTGTTATAAAGACTGGCAAGAGAAAGATGGAACCTGCGAAGGAATCTGTTTCTGCAAAGAGGGTGAGAAGTGAAACTAGTTCTGCTTCAAAACGTTTAAGGCACTAAAAAGTCCTACTGGGTCGCACTTTTGACCTAGCAATCTCTGATATGGCCGGTACACAGCAAGTAATGGGTATGGTTGAGTTTTAACGGTGGGGACATCTTCAAATAGATGCCCAAAGTGTATGAGGATAAGGTTCAAAGCTTCTATGCAGTCCTTTTTCTAGTTGATACCGACCACATTTGTGCCTTAGTAAATGGGGTGGATATCGTATTTTATATGGCTCTGCTTGGGGATATTCTGAAAGTTCCTACAGTTGATGTGTCTACAGTTAAGGATACATGTGGGTCAAACTTCATAAATGCTATCATGAAGGACAATGCAAAACAGAAAGGGGACCCGGTTCACAAGAAGGCCTTGCTCCTTGTTTATCAGTTGCTCTTCGAGCTAGTGAACAAGGTTCTTCTACCCCGTGCTGAGAGGAGGTTCATGACTTCCAGGTCTGACTTGTATCTAATGGAGCAACTGGATGGATTTGCACCTATGAGCTTGCCTGCCATCATGATTGAACATATGCACCTTTCAAGGATGGCAACCATGGTCTTCTGTACGGGTTCTTTCTTACGCATTTGTTTAAGTTCTTCAAAGTGCCATTGGGATAGCGCAAAGTAGGGACCAAGAAGTAGACCTTCTTTCAAATAGATTTGGAGGAATGTGAGTGCATCGAGAAGAATGGGGGTAGGTATTAAATCGATAATCTCTCAGCTCATTAATGCTCAAAATAGCACAACTGAAGAGATTCGAAGGTTGAAGGCGAGGAACGCTATCCTGGAAGGCCAGCAGGCCCATGGAGCCCTAGAGTCAAATGAGGAAAATTGTTAGACAAATGAAAATGTTGATATCAGGGCACAACTGGAGAACCTGAAAGCAGAACTGCTCATCTAGCAAAAGTCTGTGAATGACCTAATAGACCTAGTTCTCCAAACCCTTGCTGCAGCTTCCAAGCCCTCTACTCCTAGTG
Organism: Nicotiana glauca; assembly: GCA_026770625.1. Classification (NCBI taxonomy): domain Eukaryota; kingdom Viridiplantae; phylum Streptophyta; class Magnoliopsida; order Solanales; family Solanaceae; genus Nicotiana; species Nicotiana glauca. The sequence goes on from MU725710.1 coordinate 298,852, forward strand.
CCCCCTAAGCAACCCCTTCAGTGACCAGTTTCTGGATTTTCTATTCTAGTTTTGATGACCTTGCAGTTGTTTTTATTTCTTGTTTGTTTTGATATGGATGGGATGTACCAGTATTGCTCCCAAAGACAACAGTCAAATCTTTGCCTTTGCTATATAGCAAAGGCATATGTTTTATATATATAAACTATCCTTTTTTGCTAACTAAATATTTATGTTCTCTGTTTCTCTTTTCTATCATGTTGTGTGCACATATGTAGCATGAGTTAGCTAGGCTAAACTTCTTTATGCTAATTGTCTGCTGGTGTATTTTTAATGATGCCAAAAGGGGGAAGCATAATTGAAACAAGTATAATTCACAATGTCATGAAACTAGTCCAATAACAATGATATGATGTATCAATAAATAACAACTGAGACCGAGATATGATATGAATGCATGCATATGACTGAGTATGAAATATCAATGAAATTAGTGAGATGACTGCAAGAAATGACATTAGCATAAAGCCTAAATACGATATCTAGCATGATTGACAACTCAGTTACTTAATCACATTATGTCAACGCGAATATCAACAAAATAAGACCACTAAATAGTGTAATGGAAACAACGGAGTCACAAATTACAGGGTGCACGCCCACACGCCCATCACCTAGCATGTGCGCCACCTCAATACCAATCACACAACACGTAAATTAGGGTTTCATACCCTCAGCACACTAAGTTTAGAAGAGTTACTTATGTTGAACGAGCCAATTCCAACATCGACCACGCCAAGTGATGCTTCAAAAATGCCATCACACCCGTAGAGACCTCCAAACGGCTCACAACTAGCCAAAAACAACTCAAATACATCAGATAAACCCCAATAAAACAATTACAAATGATAAAGATCGAATCCTACATCAAATCCCAAATCTGGCCAAAAATCACACCTAGGCACGCAACTCGGAACAAAAAAAATAACAAAATCTGACAACCTATTCAATTATGAGTTAAACCATAATAGTTTCACTCAATTCTGACTCCAAATCTATGTTCAAAACATTACTTTATGAATCTTTGGGCAAAAAACCTCCAAATTTCACTTTGAAATCATCAATCAAATCCCAAAAATAAAGATGGATTCATGAAATATAACCAAAATCGAGTAGAGAACACTTACCCCATTCCATATGGTCTAAATCGCCTCCATAATCGCCCAAATCCAAGCTCCCCAGCTCAAAATATGACCAAATGAACAAACCATTGTTTTATATATTTTTCTGCAAGCTATTCTACCTCGTTTCTCATGCCAAACGATTCTAAAACTTGCTCTTTATGCCTCCAATGGATTTCTTGTGAAATCCTAGTCATGTTAGGTTTTTGAATCACTCCATTTGACCTTATAATGAAGTGGAAATGTTGGTTTCAATATTTTCAAACAGTGCAAATTTTTAAATACGAATTCAGTGGTAATTTTGTAATTAATTTGAAAAATCTAGCAACTCAATTCTTAGTAAAATGGCTATAAATTCCTCATACGATGTCCAAATTCGACGATTCTTTTTGGTATGGCTCTGAATTTACTATAAGAATCTAATTCTTCAATCAAAACAGAAATCATAGCTCATTATATTAATGTGGTACCATTTATGGTTGAAGAAACGACGTCGAAACTTAAGAAAAACGAGCGCAACACAGCCCAAACCTATTTGAAACTCACACGAGCCCCTCAGGATCCTGTGCGAACATACCAACAAGTATCATAACATAACACAGACCAATACGAGGCCTCAAATCATGCATAACAACATTGAAACAACGAAACACGCCTCAAATAAAACTAAATGAACTTTCGAACTTTCGACTTCCAAAAACTCGCGGCGAAACATATCAAATCAACTCGAAATGAACTCAAATTTTGTACACAAGTCCTAATACATCATACAGAGCTACTCGTTCCACCAAACTACCGAGTGAAATGAAAATGCTAAAAATGACATGTCGGGTCTTTACATTCTCCCCCACTTAAATATACGTTCGTCCTCGAACATGCCAAGAGTTGTTCCTAAGCTATCAAACTCCTATATAACCTTACCACGCATATACCCGGGGGTGATCCCACGTCACCATATCCCATATAGGTTCGATAACACAACATAATTGACATTTCTTAATCCAACGTAGCCCATAAGCCTTAGAATCCATTTTCCACATCTGAAATTCTCTATAAGAACATAATCTCGCATCTACACACTGTGTAAGTCTGAACAAGCTAAATCAAGCTATAGTCATAACCCAATATTAAATCACATGATATACCACATAACTCAAACACTCATAGCGATAACTTCTAATGATAGTAGCTGCTCAAAGAAATCCAATGCCGGTAATAAAACACTTACCAAACAAGGCCTTGTTCTAACACCTTCATCTACTGCCAATGATGACATAAACACATAGAAACTCAAAACCATTCGCCAAATCAACAAGTTGTGGAACTCCCTCTCCTTTGATAGGAACTATAGCATATTTCTAAGCTGATAAGCAACAATATCCTTCCAACCATGATGTAATCAATTCTGATAGTATCAATTTTAGGGCCAATGTCCCCATCTTATCTAACACGACCACTCTAGTGACATGACATATCAATACAATCTAAAGCCACAACCTGCGCAATCCGTGCACCAATAAGCAACATTTTAAATGTACTCAAACATGGAAAATGACATCAAAGAAAAAAGCATCTCGCAAGCTCAACGGGTATCACCACAACGCAATGCTAAGAACCCATCACACACTATAGAACCAAAAAATACAAATCTATCACAAAGGACCATACCTCTATATAACTACGCTACAATGCGTGACCCTATCCGAACGCTGGTCAGATTACAACCTATTGCAATCTAAGAATCAAACTCTTAATACATGACCCTATATAATGACTGTATCGTAAGCCCACTGCAATAACTCTATTACAAAGCAACAACCTTGACTAACTCGAGTCAAGAAGCTAAACCAACCGTGTTTTAAATCTGTCCTACAAGGACACTTCTTGAAAGTAGTGTACGATTACAAATAAAGAATAAAATAACAAAGACTCAACAAACCTAAGGACTTAAGGTATCTTCAATCTTTGGATCTGGTGTTTGAGGTTGTAGCAACTTTGTTCTTGATAGAGATGGTGGCTAGCACTTGAGAGAAACATTACATTTTGGATTTGCAGGTGTTAGACTAATGATATCTCTTGCCTCGTGTTGATAATATGTGTGTGTGAGGTATGTAAGCAAATATCTGGTAGACAGTATGCTTCAAATAGTGACTATTGCACTGTTGCGTGTGCAGTGCAATAGTGCAGTAGCTTTGACTGCTGTAAAGATTTGACTTGTACTATTACTAGAGGAATTGATCTCCATCTGTTCCTTCTGTCATTCCCTTAATTAATTTCACTAGAACTTGGGACAAACATTTGACTTGTTATTCTAAGCACGGAGATGCTTTGTATCAGGTTCTATCTTATTCTCATATGATGTTTGTTAAATCATCAAAACACAAAGGCACATAACTTGTAATTTCCCCGTTTTTGATGATGACAAACTTAGAATTGAAGTTCCCCATGAGAACTAGATCTCCATATTGTATCCCCTACAGAATAGCTATATTCCCCTTGAGAACATTTCATTATCTAGTTCTCATATGAGAATTGAACCAGACATCTTACTAGTTACTTTGAATGTAAGGGAACTAATTGTATTAGGTACTTTATCTGGTTCTCTCATGAAGTTTGTCAAATCATCAACAAATAGAACTCCTTAAGAATGTTTGACAAATAATCAAAACATGAAACATCGTAACTTAGAGCAATTTCCCCCTTTTTGATGATGACAAACCCAAAATTGATATTCTCTCATCTGTTGCATCTTTCTCAGCCGACTTTCTTTTGTCTATTTTGATCCTTTTTGAATTTTGTCTCACATGTGAAGATTTTTTAACTTCATTCTATCTTGTAAATTCACCACATCAGCAGGTCACACAACTTCATCATCAGTCAGCCTACTTTTCATCAATCATTTTTTACTGTATTAGATGTCCGTTTAAATGCAGAACTCAAAAAGAAAAAGATCATCATTAGAAATAACATCCTGAGAAGGACTTGAGGGATCAAGTTCCTCATTTAGTTCCCCCCTATTTCAGCACATTTACCAATTCCTTCATCATTCAAGACTTATACAAACTCAATAATAATTTCAGACTCACGCTCTAGAATATTAGATCTACCCTGTTACCTTTCAGTTAAAATCCCATCAAAATCTACCAAAGACTTCTTGGGTTTTGATTCTGGAGTTAGAATTTGGAAAGGTGACAGAGTTGGGTACACTTCTGGCATATTTGGCGAGAATGGTTCTTTTCTAAACAAGGTTATCAAAACACAAAATAGCATAACTTATCCATTTCCCTCTTTTTGATGATGACAAACCAAGAATTAATATTCTCCGTAAGAATTAGATTCCTTATATGTATTGATCACATCTTCTCTGTACCTAGTTCCCTGATAATGTTTGACAAATCATCAAATCATGAAACATCGTAACATAGAGCAATTTTCCCCTTTTTGATGATGGCAAACCCAAAATTGATATTCCCCCCAAGAATCATATTCCTCACATGTTCCCCTGCGGATAAGAGCTATAATCAACATGTTATCAGCAACGTTCTCCCTGCAATGCAGTGCTATATTTCATGCACAACATATTATATCAATTTGATTATGTTCCTCCCCCCTGTTGACACTAATGCAACTTCCCCCTTTTGGCATCATTGGAAAGAATAACAGAAGAAGCACAACCAGAAAGAAGTTCAACAACATTAACTCATTCCATTTGGGTACCACATCATAAATAATAACAAGAATAACAAGTGAATGTCATTGCACAAAACATAGTGATAGCCCATAGTAGAGTAATTATAATAAAAGAAAATTAGTTTTACAAGATAGAATATGACGATTTAAATAATTCAAGTACCAATATCATCAAACATAGGGATCAAAAGATGTAACGACCCGGCGGGTTGTTTTTGGAATTTATGCCCCGATCCCTCATTAACTGCTTCCCTTAAGTTTAATTCTGCTATTTTGGTTTGCCGGGACGTTCGGTGTCAGGATTAAGAGTGTTTTGGGACACTTAGTCCCTAAATGAGAGCTTAAGAGTTGAAAAATTGTCCGTAATCGGAACAATGTGAAGATGGTCTTAGAATGGAAATATGATGGTTCTATTAGCTCCGTTAAGTGATTTCAGGGTTGGGAGCGTGTTCGGAATGTATTTTGGAAGTCCGTGGCTCATTTAGGCTAGAAATGCCGAAAGTTAGTATTTTGCGATTTCCGGTTGATAGGTGAAATTTTGATCCGAGGGTCAGAACGGAATTTTGGAAGTTGTTGTAGCACCATCATGTCAATTGGGATGTGCGTGCAAAATTTCAGGTCATTTGGACGTGGTTTGGTCGGGTTTTTTATCGAATGCGTGTTTTTGAAGTTTTAAAAGAACTTAGGTTTGAATTCGATGTAATTTGAAGATTCTGATGTTAGTCGAGGTGTTTTAATAATTGGAACAAGTTTGAATAATGTTATAGTATGTATTGGTATTTTTGGTTGAGGTCCCGGGGGCCTCGGGATGAATTCGGTTGGCTAAACGGAGAATTTTTGGACTTATGAAGATTTTAGGACTGCTGCTTCTGGTATTTTCGCTTCTGCGGTTTTGGAGCCGCATAAGCGGCCAGGCAGCCGCATAAGCGGAAGTGGGCATTTGGCCAGGAACCACAGAAGCAGAGATTGTTCCGCTGAAGCGGACTCGCTTATGCGATGGGAAGACCGCATAAGCGGTTGGTCGGGCTTTGAAGGAGACCGCAGAAGCGGTCCCTGGACCGCAGAAGCAGAAAATGGTCTGGACAGAATGTTTAAGTTTTGGAAATGGGACTTCATTCCCATTTCCCATTTTTAATGATTTGGAGCTCGGTTTGGGCGATTTTGGATAGATTTTCTTGGAGAACAATAGGGTAAGTGTTCTTAACTCAATTTTGGTTGTATAACTCGAATCTATTACAAGTTTTGGTGTTTAATTTGAGAATTTTGTTGAAAAGGGTAGAAAACCCTCTTGGATAGAATCACTGATTTGAAGGTCGAAATGATATGGGAATGTTGTAATTTCGGTATGGTTAGACTCGTGAGAGTGCGAGGTTTCTGGAAATGTAAATTTTACCTGTTTCTGAGACGTTGGGCCCGAGGGGTATTTTGGTCCGCTTAGAATTTGAATTGTAGAATAAATTACTTGAATTATTACTTACAATATGCAATTTAATTAAATAGATTTGAGCCATTTGGGGTCGGATACTCGTGGCAAGAGCGTGATTTCAGGTTGACTTGCACTTGTTCGAGGTAAGTGGCTTGTCTAACCTTGTGTGGGGGACTTTGTCCCTTAGGATATAATATTTGGTAATTGGGTGCCTTGTACGTGAGGTGACGAGCGCGTACCTGAGCTAATTGTTGAAAATCCGAATTTTTATTTATAATACTTAAACTGAGTTTCTTCCGTATTTGCCTCATTCTACTTGTTATTATAGCTTGTGCTAGTATAGAAAAGCATGATTAGTTGATCCAAATTGCCTATTTGCTTAATTTGCCTTTATTGTAATTACGCGAAGCATGTTAGGCCAGAATTATTTGTTGCCTTGTATTGTTGCACTTCAATTTCTGAATATTTCTCTGATTTTAATTGTGGATTTACTTTGGGACTACGGGTCCGATTCCCGAGAGATCTCCCTGCATTTTTATTTTGGAACTACGGGATGGTATCCCGGGAGATCCCCCCGCACTTTTATTTTGGGACTACGGGACGGTATCCCGGGAGATCCCCCTGCACTTTTATTTTGGGACTACGGGACGGTATCCCGGGAGATCTCCTGCACATAAATGATTGGATTACGGGACGGTATCCCGAGAGATCCTTTGATACCGGTACGAGAGTTGGACTATGGGACGGTATCCCGGGAGATCCATTGGACAGTTGAGGAGAGGGCTACAAGACGGTATCCTGGGAGACCCTCATTGGTATTTGAGATTGAGTTGTGTTTACCCTATGTTTCTGCTTTATCCTGGTAGTTATTGTTGTTTCGTTGAATTGCCTTATTACACTGTTGCGTCTATTATTTTTGTCAGATTTCCCCACTGTTAATTATTACTACTGTTATATTTTTGCCTCAGTAGGGCCCTGACCTTTCCTCATCACTACCCAACCGAGTTTAGGCCTGGCACTTACTGAGTACCGCTGTGGTGTACTCATGCCCTTCCTGTGCATATTTTTCATGTGCAGATCCTACAGGTACCTCTACTTAGGCGCACTATCCTTGAGGCGAGGAGACATACGGAGACTTCGAGGTATATCTGCAGCGTCCGCAGACCGAAAAGTCTTCTTCCTTATTCTAGTTGTAGAGCAGTTATCCTATCATACTTTTGATGTAGTTATTCTGGAGATTAGAGTACTTATTGGAAATTCTATTAGCCTGTGTTTCCTGTGAGTTTTCGGGTTTTGGAAGTTTGTTTGGATTTCGTGATATGGGTTGTATTATGCCAAGTGGCACTTATACACAGTTTTCTTTTGATAGTACAATTCTCAATTGTTTGTTTTCGCAATTTAGTTTGTTTTTCTGCAAGTTGTATAAATTCCGCATTGTTAGGCTTACCTAGTTGTAAGGACTAGGTGCCATCACGACATGTTCACGGAGGGTGAACTGGGATCGTGACAAGTTGGTATCAGAGCTCTAGGTTCATAGGAGTCACAGAACACAGGCCGATTTATTAGAGTCTCGTTGATCGGTACGGAGACGTCTGTACTTATCTACGAGGGGCTATGTAACCGTTAGGAAAATTCCACTTCATTTCATTCCTTATCGTGCATTATTTATTCAGTTTGGAGCCTATTTTATATGTTCTTTTTGCCTCCACTTGTGTATTGAAATTTCGCACTCGGTATCGATTTTGCGCCGACGGTTCGTGATGCTATAGAAGGATTATAAGGGAGCCAAGAATTTTCTCAACCGTTGTTACTGCGTGTCATCCATATTAATGTAGAAGTATTGAGAGATCATTCAATTGTGCACATGGGGGTGCAATAGGATCTGACATCTGGTTGATAAGTACGGTCTAAAGAAGGTTTACTTAATTACCTAATCATCACAGTAATGGTAGAGTCACGAGGTGGATGTAGATCTGAAGACAGTTGGTAGTAATACAGACTATGTGGTTTGTATGAGATATTTATTTAGCGAAGGGTACAACTAGCAACCGAAATGCTGGAGGAAGTAAGTTTAAATGTCTTAAGAAAGACATGTGCCAAACAAATGGCTTGAGGTGTCTTATGATGGTGACATACGAGCGATAAAGGTTAGTATTGTGGAGTANGTTTTGGTGTTACTCTGGCAGGTGGATAGGCCCAATTACAGGGGAAGCTCTGTCGAAATTTCTGAAAAAATTTTGGGGGTTAGAAAAATTTGAGACATTAAGATGTGCGAAGAAAGGGATAAGTTACGTTGTGTAGTTGAGGACGAATGGCCCTAAGTGGGGGAGAATGTAACATCCTGAAGAAAACAATTTCGAAGCATTTAAGTGCTACTAAAAGTTGAAGTGTGTCGAAATAAGACAAATGCAGTATGATGATGTGGAATTCGGGTCCTATGACAAATGGCAGACTTTGAAGTTTGGGTCCTATCCTAAGGTTAGGGACTAAGGATTAGGTGAAACCTTCAGTTAAGTTGAAAGATCAGTTACAGGAGTTTGCTTGATAAGGATTTTATTTGTCCCAGTATATCACCTTGGGGGTGCTCCTGTCTTGTTTGTGAAGAGAAGGATGGTTCTATGCGTACGAGTATCGATTATCGCCAGTTGAACAAGGCTACAGTGAAGAACCTTTATCCTTTGCCTCGTATTGATGATCTGTTTGACTAGCTTCAGGGCGCACAAGTGTTTTCTAAGATTGATTTGTGTNCGATGTTGGGACTTTCGATGTTCCTATGTCCATAATAATTTTACATTTCAGTATCAGCAGGGAAATAAAAATAATTTCAGAATACTCGTAGTGCTCCAGTTAATCAGGGCACTCTCATGGGACAATTATCTTTTAATGCACCACTAGCATGGGATTCCTTAAATGGTTATTCTAGTTATTCGGCACAGACTCAGTATGAGCAGCCGAACTACAGATGGGTTGTTATGAATGTGGTGATACTAGAAACATCATGAGAAATTATCCCAGACTTGGGAGAAATCTATTTCATCAGAACACACAGTCAACACACTCCATTATAGTTACTAATATACATACACTACAAGTTAGAGATGGAGAACGAACGGATAGATGGTGCCTAAGAGGTGGATGTCCGACCCATTGATATAATTGCTATAGTGTGGCTGAGGCCACTACACCAAGTGATGTCATTTCATGTACAATTCTGATTGTTATTAAAAAAAAGGATATTTTTTTTCCTTAATTTGATTGAGTTTTGAAAATTGAGGCGAGTCCTCTTAATATGCTTCACTTATGAGTGAGCTTCGTAATCCTGAGATCTACTTATGTGATTAATCATGCTGGGCTATTATACAGAAATAGTTATCCCTATCATTATGTGTTGGTCACTAAGAATATCTATGAGGCTAAAAGTAACTTTCTATTACTTGTTATAGTGGGTTTTGATGTGATATCAGGATAATTAATTTCAATTGTCAATTTTTGCCTTATCGGTATGAGGGTTCATTATATGTTGTGATTTTCTTTGACGTAAATTATTGAAAGGAAGAAAGAAAGGAAATGAAAATTTTCAGTTGGCACAATGTGCAAATACTTATGATTCAAGAGTTGAGGATGAGATCCTCAAATTTTTTTTTATATAATGTGAAATATTTTAAACCGAGCTACGAGTTGCGGTGGATGTTATATAAGGACAAGTTCCTAGTGGTGAAAGGTTTATGTGATTAAAAAAATTCTCTTTTTATGAAATTTAAAAATTTTGTTCTATATTCTAAATGGGAGTCATGCCTGTTAAGGCTTATTTGACAATTCTTGTATATTTTATGTTCATATTTAGCCATTTTTTGTGTTGTAAACGTTGAGTTTTAGCCTATGAGACGGGCGCCCAGGTGGCGATAAATGTGACTCATTAATTCAGGTGAGTAATTATGAGGTCTCCATGCCTCGTTGTGAGTAAAGTGGAGGTTTGAAATAAGATGTGTGTTGACATAAGGCTAATTGGCAATGTTGTAATTTATGAACAACTTTATGGCCAGAGACGTGGTTATGGCCATACAGATGATGTGTTTCATGTCCAGATATCATTATGATAATGTGATGCTTGTAATGCAAAGATTAGTATTATTGATATATACATTGCGGTGTTTCATTGGGTTATGGATGTGTTGTTAGGAGTTGTTTTGGTGTTACTCTGGCAGGTGGATAGGCCCAATTACAGGGGAAGCTCTGTCGAAATTTCTGAAAAAATTTTGGGGGTTAGAAAAATTTGAGACATTAAGATGTGCGAAGAAAGGGATAAGTTACGTTGTGTAGTTGAGGACGAATGGCCCTAAGTGGGGGAGAATGTAACATCCTGAAGAAAACAATTTCGAAGCATTTAAGTGCTACTAAAAGTTGAAGTGTGTCGAAATAAGACAAATGCAGTATGATGATGTGGAATTCGGGTCCTATGACAAATGGCAGACTTTGAAGTTTGGGTCCTATCCTAAGGTTAGGGACTAAGGATTAGGTGAAACCTTCAGTTAAGTTGAAAGATCAGTTACAGGAGTTTGCTTGATAAGGATTTTATTTGTCCCAGTATATCACCTTGGGGGTGCTCCTGTCTTGTTTGTGAAGAGAAGGATGGTTCTATGCGTACGAGTATCGATTATCGCCAGTTGAACAAGGCTACAGTGAAGAACCTTTATCCTTTGCCTCGTATTGATGATCTGTTTGACTAGCTTCAGGGCGCACAAGTGTTTTCTAAGATTGATTTGTGTTCAGGTTACCATCAGTTGAAGGTTCGGGAGCCAGCTATCCCAAAGACTGCTTTCAGGACTCGGTATGGTCATTATGAGTTCCTTGTATGTCCTTTGGGCTGACCAATGCCCCATCAGTTTTTTTTTGTGCATTTGATGCACAGTATATTTTGGCCATATCTTTAATATTCGTTATTGTCTTTATTAGTGATATTTTGGTGTTTTCCCGGAGTCGGGAAGATCGTGAGCAGCACCTGAGGATAATGCTTCACACTCTGAGAGAAAAGAAATTATATGCAAAGTTTTCAAAATGTGATTTCTGGTTGTATTCCATGGCATTCTTAGGCCACGTGGTATCAAGTGAGGGTATTCGGGTGGATCCAAAGAAGATAGAGGTAGTGTAGAGTTGGCCTAGACCCTACTCAGCTTCAGAGGTTCGCAGTTTCCTCGGCTTGGCGGGTTACTACCGTCGTTTTATGGGGGGGCTTTCATCGATTGCAGCTCCTATGACTAGATTGACTCAGAAGGGTGCTCCATTTCAGTGGACATAGGAGTGTGAGGCGAGCTTTCAGAAGCTCAAGACAACTTTGACTACAACCCCCATTTTGATATTACCTATAGGTTCGGGGTCTTACATAGTTTATTGTGATGCCTCACGGGTTGTCCCTGGAGCGGTGTTGATGCAGGGTGGTAGGGTAATTGCCTACGCGTCCAGACAGTTGAAGATACACGAGAAGAATTACCCTGTCCATGACCTTGAGCTAGCTGCTATCGTTCACGCCTTGAAGATCCAACATCATTATTTGTACGATGTGTCTTGTGAGATTTATATTGACCACCGGAGTTTGCAGCATATGTTCTAGCAAAAGGATCTAAATTTGCACCACAGAAGGTGGTTAGAGTTGCGGAAGGATTATAACATCACTATCCTGTATTACCCGAGCAGAGCTAATATAGTGGCCGATGCTTTGAGTCGTCGGGCAGAGAGCTTGGGAAGTTTGGCTTACCTACCAGCATCAAGAGACCTATGGCGATGGATGTTTGGGTCTTTACTAGCCAGTTGTGAGGTTGTATCCTTCAGAACCTAGTCGGATTTGTAGCTAGGTGTCCCAACTGTGAGTAGGTTAATTATGAGCACCAGAGACCCGGCGGGTTGGTTTGAACCGGGTGAGGCTAGACTATTGGTTACAGATTGGGTTCAGGATGCATTGGCGAAGGTTAGGGTGATTCAGGATAGACTCTGTATAGCCTCGTCCAGACAAGAAAAGTTATGCGGATCGAAAAGTTAGTGATGGTTCCGATATGGTTGGAGAGAAGGTTCTGATTCGTGTTTCGCCTATGAAGGGCATTATGAGATTTGGGAAGAAAGGGAAGTTGAGTCCGAGGTTTATTGGCCTTTTTGAGATACTGAAGCGTGTTGGAGAAGTTTCTTATGAGCTTGCCCTACCTCCTAGCTTAGCAGGAGTTCATCCGGTATTTCATGTTTCAATGCTCCGGAGATATCACGAAAACCCATCGCACGTGTTGGATTTCAACTCAGTCCAGTTGGACAAGGATTTATCTTATGTTGAGGAGCCAGTTGCTATATTG
>MU725713.1:0-11111 GCA_026770625.1 Nicotiana glauca
CTCTTTTTGCGCTTATATATATATCCCTTTCGCCGGAGTATGTTAAAAGCGCTGTAAAAAAGAGGTGTGACAATCACCTTCTGCGATCAACTCGATTAATCCATCGAGATCCCATTCATCTTCTACTTCGATCGTGTGGATACCCCTACCCTTATGGTCTGGCAAAGGATTGTTGCGGACGTTTGGAGCAGGTTCCTTTGCCACAATGATCTTGTTATAAATCAAACATTTTATATTGTCTTTCAAAGAGCGACATTCATCGATGGTGAGCCCTTTTATGCCGGAGTGGTATAGATGTGAGCAGAGCTTGGTAAGAGGGTGATGGTGCTCGGTAATTTGGGGTTGGATGGTATGTGAGTGGAGGTGTTGGGTAAGTTTGGTATTTGAGGGGAGGCTTGGTCCTTTGTGCAACCATCACGGCCCCCACATCCCTTTTCTTGGACACACCACCAGATTGTAAAGCCTTATTTGTATCTTGCAAGGCTTCAAAATTTGTGACCATACCACTTTTAATACCCTCTTCTATCCTTTCACATAATTTGATAATGTCAGAGAACTTTTGGTTCTCAATCATCATCAACCATTCATAGTACTGCGGGTCCTAATCCCGGACAAAGAACTTGTTCATTTGCTCCTATTTTAAGACGGGTCTGACCTTAGCAGCTTCGGACCTACAGCGAGTAGCATACTCGCTAAATGTCTCAGTGGGATTGTTCTTCAAATTCTAGATATAGAACACGTCTGGTGCGTTCTCTATATTAAATCTGAATCTGTCCATAATGTCAGATGCCATGCTCACCCATCTTGACAATTTATTGGGATCTTGGCTGACGTACCAAGACAATTCATCTCCTTTGAAACTCCCCATGAACAGCTTTATGCGGATCCTTTCATCCTTCCCTACTCCAACTAGCTTATCGTAATAGGCCCTCAGATGGACCCTTGGATCACCCGTACCATTAAAAATTTCAAACTTAGGAGGTTTGTACCCATCAGGCAGTTCGACATCAGGTTGTATGAAAAGGTCTTCATAGTTCAACCCCTCGATTTATTTGCTTCCCTCGACGCCTTGAATTCGGCTGGTCAGTTTCTTAAGTTCCTCGGCCAAGTTCCTGAAAAGCATATCCTTTTCATTAGACTCAGGTGTGTATGAGATAGGTTGGGTGGAGTGTGGCATGGTCTTCACGTATATAGGATTGTTATTGTGGCCTGGTGTGTGGGTGTGGAAATGGTCATTTGTGGAGTTCTGAGGTTCTGGGATAAGTAGTGGAGTGTTGTTTAGGGTATGGCAGGTGTTACATTGGTTCTTTGGTGGAGTAGCGTGATGGTGAGGTGCAGGATGATTATGCTATTTTGGGATATTTTGAGGAGGTGTAGGGTTTTGATCATTGGGGAAGTTGATGTCTGGGGCGTTGAGGGAAAATGAATGCTTTGCCAGATTTCGAACCTGATCGAGCTCTTCCTGGAATTTCAACAATTTATGTTCCAGCTGTGACACATTCTCATTGGGAACCCGAATACTCTGGCCATCAGTGGCCTCTACCCGTTCAGCTGTGTTCTCCTTCCTGATGTTGTTTAAATCTTCCATTTTATTCTTGTCTTTGTTCTTTCCTTTAGAGGTACTAGTAGGAGGAGTGGGTGGAGGGACCCTGGATATTGTGAAATAAGATAATGATGCCAAAGTACATGAACTAACCTTGGGGGAGGGGAATAAAAAGAAAGAAAATAAAACAAAAACAAAAGGTAATCAAGTTAGTGAGGATTATAAAAAGTATTGCAATATTTAAACACATAGTGCAGGAATGTAAAGCGTGTCCTAATTTGGGAACCTCTTTGTGCCCGAGGTAGGCTTGCAAAAAATTGATTTGGAGAACTTAGAATGTTAAATGCCTTATTTTATTGATAAAAATAGATGAATCCCAAAACGACACTAAATAAACAAGAAATAAAGGTCACTAATGGTCATTGGCCTTATTACATTCAAAAAGCGAAAAAGTAAATTCCTATCTATTTGGTCCCAAACAGACCTTCCCCAGACTTGACATCCTTGGTTCCTTCGAACAGCTTCCCCAATTCGCGAAGTCCCAGCAATAGGTATGCTTTGGCTAGATGTCCACCTTCGGTCCCTTCAGTCTTTTGACAATGTTCAACCCTTTTGAGAAATTTTCCCTCTAGTTCTACTATGCCTCGCTAAGTATCCTAGCCTTTTGTGGTACTGATAGCTATGTCTTTCCATTCCTCAATCAATTTCTTGTTGGCCTTGTATATCTCACGGTGTTCGCTTTCGTATTCATGGATCTTTTTGCGTAGCTGGTTGCATTTGACTTTCTCCTCGGCCTTTTCATCTATAATTCTATGCCTTGAAAGAACCTTGGCTTGCCCAGACCATCCCAATTGTCTTCCAACCAACCTAAGTAGAAAGGGGCACAACCAACATGATATCTGTCTGGCTCGATGGTGTCTATCCCTATTACGATCTTGTAGTGCCACATGTGGTAGGCTTGGCACTTATGGGGACTATCATCATTTTGGAAGTCAGCTCATAAATGGCTCACCTTGTCGACCCTGGGTATGACTTGCTTTCTGCTTGCTTGCCTCATAACTCGAAGAGGGACGAAAGGGTATGTTCCTCTTAGACTAATCAGTTTCAGGAAAGGTGCATCTTTGGATCGGGCGATGAACTCCTCTATCAGAAACCACTCGAACATCCATTGAACCTATTCTTCAGTCAGATTATTGTCGATGCCCCCATTTTTTCCTAAAGGCGGAAAGCGGGTTTCGACATTATGGATGAAATGACTCTTCTATTCCCTTTTTTGGGGAATTGGGTTATGGATTTTGGAGAGTCGCCACCTAATGATTATAGTGCATTAGGACACTTTAAAAGAAGAGAAGGAGATTTTGAAAGAAAACCAGAGTTCGAGTAAGGGCTTGAGATTATCTCGAGGGGAAGGTGTTAGGCACCCCTCAAGATCCACTAGTGTGGTTTTCGGCCTTACTTAGTTGTGACTTTAAGAAGAGTAGGAGTGGACAAGAAAAGTTTGCACATAAGAAACATAAACAAGTTGACAATTTTGAAAGAAAAAAGGCACAAGTGAAAGGAGAGCTTAGTTGAAGGAAAACATTAATCTAAGACAAAACATCAATAAATAAAGAAGGAGAAAGGGGATCCTAGGTTTATGATTTATATGGATCATTCGGTGCAATACCCCGCACATATTCCTCAAAAGAGGGGTCGCCTATGATATTACCGCACCGTCATCATCTCCATATTCTACCCTTCCCACCCCGTTAAGGTATTCAAGCGCGATTAGCCTCGTTTACTTATTGCATGATAATACCCGTCCCGACCTATTAGTACCGGGATATTTGGACTTCTAATCCTAAAGTGGAGAAAGGGATGGAGGCATATGTAGAGTTTAAAAGGATAAAATTACTAGGGCATCAGTCAAAACAAATAATAAATAAGTGGGGGTACAAAGCAAACACTCAAAGGCTCATGCAAACCCCGTAGATCACAACAGCAATTAGTTTTGCATGACTTGCACTTACTGATTTGGTCTTTAAAGTTAAGAAATTAAGAGGCGGACGAATCAATTTAAACTCATAAAGTTGGATAAAAAGTCTGCATCGAGCCACTCGAGTCTGGTTTGTTAGTTATTGAGGTCTTAATGCGGAAGAGTTTAAAAAAAAGTAAAGATTGCAGTAAATTTGTAAATGGATTTGAAATCAACAGACTATTTGAGTAGGAAAAATGCAGAAGAGTTATGAAAGATTTTTTTTAGAGGCAGGAATGTCTTAAGAAAAGAGTGAGTTATAGGACTATCTTTAAAAGACAATTTTAGGGACTGAGTAAAACATTTAGGCAGAATGTTTAAAAGATGCAGATTTGAATACCTTAAAAGCATACTGGTTTACAAGAGTTTTATTGAAAACAATACATTGGGACATTAAGGCCAGTTAATGGACTGCTTATTGTTTAAAACGAATCAAACAAGTTAAGACGGAATCTTATAGGCATGATATCTATGTTGGATTTTTAAAATCCTGTTAGAGAGTTGGTAAATAGATGAACGTTCAGTTACCCTATGGTTTGCCAAACGCATATGTGTTCCCTATAAACCTGGTTTCTATATGCAATTGATTAGGCGAATGTTAAAGTCCTATAGGCAGGATCTCTAATGATTTGTAACATGATTAAACATTAAAACCCTATAGGCAGGTTATCTAGGTGACGCGTATGTATTAAACCTATAGGCATGGCAACTAAATGATGTTAAGCATTAGAACATCCTATAGGCATAATTTCTAGATAATTGAAAGCATAAAAGACCTATAGGCATGGTTTCTACCCTTTGACTTATGCAGGCAAAATAAACCCATCCAACACCCTTTACCAATACTTTCCCCGAGTTTCATTATATAGTTATTACAAAACTGGAGAGAAAAACACTAAATAAGTACATCAAAACTAAAGTCAGACCCGAGGAGGCTCAATGCAACCTTCAACATCCAACACATGTGTTTCACCAAATCCGAATTCCAGATTCCAAGGCCTTCTTTTAGAGTGTTTCAAAGTTCCAAGGGTTTTTCAAAAGCCCAGGCAATGCTTACACTCTAAAGATTGAATGTTGTAACAGAGTACTGCAATGTGTGGAATACCAGCCCTTAGCATCCAAGTTCAGAGGGAACTCTAGGGTCCCCTAAGCATGGCGTACCATAGGGGGCAGAACTTAAAGAACTAAGAATGAGTGTAGAGTGAGGGGATTAGAGGAAACAACAGGAAAGGATGGTCATACCCAGCCATGGATAAGACTGGCACACCCCTGACCATTTACTTGATTCAAGAAAATAAAAGAGAAGACTTTTAGAAGTCAGACAGGGGTCTGGGTGGTGATTAGGGCACCGACAAACCCTAGTCAAGGCTCAACACATAAATGGGGTTAAGGGAATGGGATCACATGAAAGCAATCACATAAGAAGAACATAATAGCACTTTAAAGATCCAGAAGCATGAAGTAAGGCTTAACATACTAATGAATAGTCACACATTGCAAGAAAACATGTAGTGAGAGGTTATGTAAAAGGGAGAAGTAAACACATAGTTTTGGGAAACAGTATTTAAATTATAGAAACCTACTAGTTGCAACATCCAAATAACAGAATAAATAGAGCAGTAAATCAGCCAGAAACCCTTCAGCAAACACTTGAGGAAAGCAAAGGAGATTCCAAAGTCTAGCCTTGGCTTTCAGCCGGCTAGTCAGAACAATAGCACAAGTAATAGTAAAGAAGAGAGGGCTTTGACTATGTGTGTATTTTTGAACTCAATTGTTCGTCCTCCTAAGAAAAGAGTGAAGAATTTATAGTTGAAAACAGGCAGGTAAGCAAGGCAAGAGATAGTTCAGTATCAATAATAATCAATCAGGGGAAGGGAACTCCTTTAATTAAGGAATTCGAATTTGAATAGGGAAGGGCAGAGTTGTTTTTAAGGAAAGAAAATCAAGAACACTTTTTGTAGTAAAGGGTAAATACATAGGAGAAGCTTTTAAAAATACACGGTTAGATAAATAAGGTAAGGGTAAAATCAATCAATAACATAGTAAATTAAGGAATTAAAGATTCGAACTTAATAATGAATTAAGTCAGAAAATTGGTCCAAATTAGACGAGGAAAGAATCAAATAAGCTCACATAATGGTGGTCTGAAGTCAATCCCCAAAATTAGGGTTGTTTAGAGAGTAAAAGGTTTGACTATAAAGAGAGTGTAAAATTAAACATGCGAGGCTAAAATTAACAGAGTGGTCATGCAATCAAAAGTAGAAGAACATAATCATGGATGAAATCAAAAGGTCTTGCAAGGCATAGCAAGAATCAGGAACACGAGACGAGTTTAGAAGATTTAGGGTTTTGAAATCAAACAAGCAACAAACAAAATACTCGTACACAAGTAGGTTTGAAAACCCCAAAATCTAGTGTTTCTTCCACAAGTAAAAGGTAAAGATGAAAGCATATAAAATCAGGCGAGAACAAACTCAGGGAGTCCAAAGAACACAAACATTCATGGAAATCTAAGTAAAGAAAAAATATAGAAGAGAAATTACTCGGGAACCCTATGAGGAATTACAATAAAGAAAAAATACACAGAAATAATAGTGAAAACACTTAGGAAAGTAAAATATAAGAGATAGCAGTAGAGCAAGTAAAAAATCATGGAAACCCGAAGTTTTAAGAAGATGAACAGTTTTGAAAACAAAAAATCGAAAAGATGTGGAAAATACTTTAAAATCTTAGAAAATAGAATGGATCTGAAGTAGATCTTAGAGACAAACAAAGAAAAACTCGAGGGCTTAGGATTTCATAGAAAACCCTAGAAAATGAGAAAGGCCTGGAATGGGCTGGTCTTGAGTCAGAGATGGACTCACAGGGCTAGGACTCGCTGGAGATGAGCCGAAAAGGGCCATCGTACTTGAATCGAAAAGATTCTGAGCCGGGGTCTTCAAAGTTGGACTCTGAAACCTCGAGAAAAAAGAGCATAGAGGTATGTGGAGGTAGGTACAGGCTGCTCAGGGTCTGAGAAGCTGTAGTTTCCGGTGAAATAAGGTCGGAGATTGGTGAAGGGGGCCAGGGTTTCGGAGGGTAGTTGAGAGAATTTTGAGAGACGGGGGGGATACAAGGGCGGCTGTCTGATTAGAATGATTAGGGTTAGGGGTGGGCTGGTGAATAAGAAAGGAAAGGGAGGATCATGGCCGTTGATCAAAGTGATCAACGGCCTAAATTAAAAGGCCGACCGGGTGGGTTTATTTGATTGGGTATGGGTCGGGTAATTGATGGGATTTGGTCATTTAATTAGGGGGTAAATTGGGCTGGGATTTGGGTTTAATTTGGGCTATAATTGAAAGTAAAGAGGATACAATTTAAATAGTCAATTTTCCCCATTTTGAATTTATAAAACTAGTAAATGATGTTCAAAAAATCAAATTAAAAATACTAATTTAATAAACAATATGTAAGTATTAATTTAAAAATATTGGGAATGATTTTGTGATTGAAAATGCCATTAAATCGAGAAATAGGCTAAAATTGCAATTTCAAGCAATTTTAGTTTAAAAATACCAAATGGACTTGTAAAATTATATAAAAATCATGTAAATTATATTTTTGTGTATGTGAGAATAATATAAATTATTCACCAAAATGAAAAGTTTTGAGAATAATTATTGGATTTTATAGTGCAAAATAGGCCATAAATTGGTTTTAAAAATCTTTAAAAATTATGAAAAAATACCAAAAGATTAGAGGATGCTTGCATATGCATGTACGTGCTATTTTGAAATTATTTTGAGCATAAAAATACATAGGAAAAAATTGGGTATCAACAGCTGCCCCTCTTTACCCGAGGAGGATGAAAGAGTTGTCGGGTAAAGATAAGATGGTCAATTTTGACCGGAGACATCAATTGAAAAAGGATTTTGATCGTGCTCTAGTTTTTGAGCTGCCTACATATCCCTGGTTTTACAGGAATCAGGCCACATGTAGTTCAGGAACCATTGACGGAATATGCCGATGGAAATTCGAAAAAACGGACACAATAGTTAGATCTGAGAGGGTGCTTGGAATCGGACAGGCTGCGGAGAACTGGAGCGGGGTGCTGAGCCAGTCGGAGTACCTGTAAATGGGTAATGTGCGTATATATTGCGTAATTTAAACGTGATGGAAGTTCCCGTAGGACTATGATGACGTCCTCAGACTATGATGTCCTGGGCCATGAAGAGCATAAAAGTAAGGGTTCGCAGGCCATGAAATGATGTTCTCGGGCCACGCGGATGGTTCCTTAGAACTATGATGCCTTTGACCGAGTTGGCGATCTATCAGCCCGTGAGAAAGTGGCAATCTTTCAGCCAAATGAATGCAAAGGGTGGCGATCTTTCAGCCATAGCGAGAATTTAAGAGCAGGTGGCGATATTTCAGCCGAACGAGAATTTAAAATGCAGGTGGCGATGTTTTAGCCAGTCGAAAAAATAAGACGGCGATATTTCAGCCATGCAGGGCAGAGACAATGCTTAGTCTCGGAAGGCAGATAGGAGCCTCATGCAATATGGAGGTAGAGCTTAACCTTGGAAGGCAGTGAATAGCCTTATGTAAAAATGCAGATGGAGATAGAGCTTAGTATCGAATGGCAGATAGTAGCCTTATGCAATATGTAGGTAGAGCTTAACCTCGGAAGGCAGAGAGTAGCCTTATGCAATAATGCAGATGGAGACAAACCTTAGTCTTGAAAGGCAGGTAGTAGCCTTATGTAATGTGGAGGTAGAGCTTAACCTCGGAAGGCAGAGAATAGCCTTATGCAAAAATGCAGATGGAGATAGAGCTTAGTCTCGAAAGGCAGATAGTAGCCTCATGCAATATGGAGGTAGAGCTTAACCTAGGAAGGCAGAGAGTAGCCTTATGAAAAAAAGCAGATGGAGACATAGCTTAGTCTCAAAAGGCAGATAGTAGCCTTATGCAATATGGAGGTAGAGCTTAACCTCAGAAGGCAGAGAGTAGCCTTATGCAAAAATGCAGATGGAGACAGAGCTTAGTCTCGGAAGGCAGATAGGAGCCTTATGCAATATGGAGGTAGAGCTTAACCTCGGAAGGCAGAGAGTAGACTTATGCAAAAATGCAGATGGAGACAGAGCTTAGTCTCGAAGGGCAGGTAGTAGCCTTATGTAGTGCAGGAATGTAAAAGAACAAATGGTAGTGAGTTTTCTTAGCTGGTCGACGGTTTGCGATATTAGGTCTGCTGGGGAGTGTTGAGTGCGGATAGTGACCCTCTGGAGGGTTTTGATTCGGAAGAGAAAATATACTTTGATTCGTGGCCTGAATTCCTGCATCCGAAGAAAAATTGTGAGTTTTGTAGGGGGAGGTTAGTTCGTATCCTCTAGCTCTTGGCTTCGTGTATCACCGGGTAGCGTTGCTAAATGATGGTGATGCAAATGATGCTTATGCATGACTTATTAAATATAATGCGAGTACGTATATACAAAATGATTTTATTTTGGATGAACCAATGACTGCAACGTGGTTCAAGATGCGGCGACCTTGCTTGCTCCAGAATTTTGAGGGTCATCCTCAAAATTCTGACCCAGTTTACTAGGTTGGCACTGCTGACGGCTATCCTGGAAAACTGAACGCAGAACAATCCCAAAATTTTGAGGGCCCTCCTCAAAATTCTACCCCAGTTTACTATGTTGGTGCTGATGAAAAGACTTAAAAACTTACTTCGGAATTTTGAGGGGCCTCCTCAAAATTCTGCCCCAGTTCCAATTGGGGGGGGGGGAGATGGAATTTTTTATTAAGATGTGACCGAACCCATAGGGCTTCCTACGTATCCCCTCTTAAACGGGAATCAGGTCAGGCGTAGTTCAAATTACATCATGAAAGAAAAGCATATGATCAAATGTAGTATCTTTTCACTGCGTCTGAGTTGATAGGCTTCGGCAAGACTTCTCCATCCATTTCTGCGAGAATAAGGGCTCCTCCAGTTAGAAACCGATGAACCATGTATGGACCCTGCCAATTGGGAGAGAATTTCCCTTTGGCTTCATCTTGGTGCGGAAATATTTTCTTTAATACCAACTGTCCTGGGGCAAACTTCCTCGGCTTGACTCTCTTGTTGAAGGCTCTGGACATCCTGTTCTGATATAATTGACCATGACAAACAGCATTCATTCTCTTTCCGTCGACGAGGGCTAATTGCTTGTAGCAACTTTTGACCCATTCTGCATCATCTAGCTCTGCTTCTTGTATGACCCTCAGGGAGGGAATTTCTACCTCGGCAGGGATGACTGCCTCTGTACCATAAACCAGCATATAGGGAGTGGCCCCAGTTGACGTGCGGACCGTGGTACGATAACCCAGTAAGTCGAACGGAAACTTCTCATGCCACTGCTTGTACTTTTCGATCATCTTCCTTAGTATCTTCATGATGTTCTCATTAGCTGCTTCAACAGCTCCATTCATCTGAGGTCTGTAAGCCGTAGAGTTCTTGTTTTTAATCTTGAATGTTTCACACATTTCCTTCATCAGGTTGCTGTTGAGATTAGAACCATTGTCGGTGATGATTGATTCCGGAATCCCGAACCGGCAGACCATACGATCACGGACAAAATCTATTACTACCTTCTTGGTGACTGCCTTGTATGATGCTGCCTCAACCTATTTGGTGAAGTAATCAATTGCCACTAGGATGAACCTGTGCCCATTTAACGCGGTTGGTTCAATTGGTCCAATGACATCCATTCCCCAAGCGGCGAACGGCTATGGCGAGCTTATTGCAGTAAGCTCGTTTGGAGGTACCTTTATCATATCTGCATGTGTTTGACAACGGTGGCATTTCCGAACATACTGGATGCAGTTCGTTTCCATAGTCATCCAAAAATACCCTGCTCAAATTATCTTCTTCGCCAATACGAAAACATTCATATGCAGTCCACAGGTTCCCGCGTGCACTTCCTCCGATAGTCTGGTTGCTTCTCTTGCCTCGACACATCTTAATAATCCCAAATCAGGAGTACTCCTATACAGGATCCCTCCACCGTGAAAGAAGTTGTTGGAAATCTCCGAAGTGTTCATTTTTGAGTAGTATTGGCAAGCTCTGGGTACTCTCATATTGTCAGGTAATCTCCGATATCGTGAAACCAAGGTTTCCCGTCGGCTTCTTCCTCGACGTGAGCACAATAAGCTGGCTGGTTGTGAATCTTGACCTGGATGGGGTCAATAAAGTTTGTATCGGGATGCTGAATCATAGACGATAAAGTGGCTAAGACATCGGCGAACTCATTATGTATTCTGGGAACATGCTAGAATTCTGTCTTTCTGAATTTTTTCCTCAACTCCTGTACATGATGCGGATAGGGGAGTATTTTGGAATTCTTGGTTTCCCATTCTTCTCGAACCTGACGTATGAGTAGGTCCGAGTCTCCGATCACTAATAGTTCCTAAATGTTCATGTCAATTGCCAGTTTGAGCCCTAGGATGTAGGCTTCGTATTCGGCCATATTGTTGGTGCACGGGAATCTGAGCTTGACGGATACTGGGTAATGCTGACCGGTTTCTGATACCAAGACCGCT